>VDFB02353493.1:426361137-426469201 GCA_007258455.2 Sequoia sempervirens
CCTCTACCCTCTACCTTAAACTATAAAACCTGTACCATCTCCCCTCTCTCTCTCTCTCCCCCTCTCCCCTTCTTCCCCTCTTACCCTCTCCCTTCCCCCTCCTAATTCTCTCTCCCTCTCTTTCTATCTCTCTCTCTCCCCCTTTCCCTCTCTCTCCCTTTCCCCTCCTAATTCTCTCCCTCCCCATCTCTCTCTCTCTCTCTCTATCTATCTTTGTCTCTCTCCCTTTCCCTCTCTCTTTGTCTCTCCCTTTCCCTCTCTCTCCCTCTCTCTCTCTCTTGCCCACCCTCCACCTAATTACTCTTAGGTCTATGTGTGCACAAATTAGATATCCGATTTATAACACTAAAATTTTACCATTATAATACATTTTAAAATGTTTTTCAAATTAGATATCGAATTTATCCGATATCAGATTTGTGCACCATAGAAAAACCCCATGTAGGCCATTTTGGGCATCCCAACGGGCCCTACATTTTGTTTACATGCTTTGTAGGCAACAAAAGTGTTATTTTAGACATGAAGAGACAAAGATCAACTTTTTGAGAATCTTCTACTCAAATTTGTCATAAGCAATCATTTTTTTTAGCATTTTTTATGAGGTATAATGGGGAGCAGCAGTCGTCAGAAGCAAAAGCGTAAGAGAAAGATTACAAAAGAATAAATTGAAGCATATAGACAAAGACATAGAGAAGGTCATAGGAAGAGAAGACAAGGTATGTTAAATATTGGTGAACCTGAGCCCTATGGTCTTTCATGTGAAGAGGAAATTAAATATGTTCAAGGTGAAAATATTGAACATGATATTGAAATTGGGAATGGAAATGTTCAAATTGATATTGAAAATGTTCAAGGTGAAAATGTTGGAATTGAAGATGTTGGACATGATATTGATATTGG
The DNA here is from genome assembly GCA_007258455.2 of Sequoia sempervirens. Classification (NCBI taxonomy): domain Eukaryota; kingdom Viridiplantae; phylum Streptophyta; class Pinopsida; order Cupressales; family Cupressaceae; genus Sequoia; species Sequoia sempervirens. The sequence goes on from VDFB02353493.1 coordinate 426,362,038, forward strand.
GAATGAAATTATTGAAATTGATATTGAAAATGGTTGAATTGAAGATGTTGAACATGATATTGAAATTGGGAATGAAATTATTGAAATTGATATTGAAAATGTTCAAGGTGAAAAAGTTGGAATTGAAGATGTTGAACATAATATTGAACCAAGTGTAAATTATGTTTCACCAGATTACATGAGAAATGAAGAACCTTGTGTGGAAGAAAGACATATTCCAAATTCAAGACCTTCAAGAACCCCTAAATGGTTACTTGAAATTGATGAGAACATTATAAAAAATTTTGAAGGCAAGAGGTCAACATGAATTATTCGGTTGTGCGCTACATGACTTTTCAACCAATATTTTAGCAATAAGACATTGACCGAGCAATGCCAAATTTTTGTACAATTGCTAAAGATGCAAAAATGAGACCTTTGCTAGCCAAATTGAAGATTCATGTGAACAAGAAGACCGAAAAAAATTCTATTATTGTCAAAAATATTTTTAATGCTCTCAAGTCTATTGGAAAAAATAGCAAGGAAAAAGATAAGAGAGCTGCTCAGAGAGTCATTACAATCGCCCTAGTAAGCCATCAATTGAAAAAGGATCGCTTTATGAGACAAACTTGTATTGATTTTGACATAAATTGTAAAACTTAAATGGATAGAGCACTTGCAAGAAGAGAAAGAATAGATGATCCTCTTCAAAATGATACACAAGATTTTATCAGGAGGCTTCCATGTGTTGATAAGAAGCTAACCGATAATGTAAAGCAGGTAATTCAACAATTTTGAAATGATAACTCTAGAGTATCACCCAATGTAAATGATGTTTTAAAGTTAAGAATTGGAAATCGAGACCGTACACCACATCCTAAACATTTCTTGGAATCAAGCCAAACAATATTGTTCAAAATTTTTATTGAAACAAATCTACATATGGACATCTCAAAGGAATTTTGAAGGTTTGAAGCCATTTTATTGTGTGACTCTTAAAATTTGTAATACTTGTTGTTGCAAATACCATGTGGAGTTTTCGATGTACCATGAACGATTATGCTATATCCGTTCTAATTTTCATACTAGGGTGATCCCACAATAGTGGTTTACAATTTTTGGCCAAACTGGACACTGAAATTATTATTTTTAACTAAATCTTCACATTCGGGCACCTATAGCGGCTAAATCGTGAAAAATTTGAAGATGATGCAAACTAGAGTCTCGTCACATTTTGTCTGTAGATTCTAAAAATATTTTTTTCAAAATTTTTGGAATCAGATTGCACTTCTTTTTCCATCTCCCACGAAAACTAATTTTTTTCAAAAAACAACATTTTTAAAAAGTGACGCACACTGTATAACGCATAAATTTTTTTCCATGAAGGATAAAATTATAATTATTTTGAATTTAGATTCATAACTTTGATATCTAGTGCTTCCACATGGTTAGACAATTTTTATTGAATATTTTTCTTTAATCAAGTTTCAAAGTCAAACCAATTACAATTCAGACATAGCGCGACTGTATAATGCATAACTTTTTTTGTATAAATTGAAATTATTATTATTTTTTTTTGTTGGATCAAGGACTTCAATATCTGGTGCACTCATATTTTTTAATTTTTTTTTGATAATTTTCTATTTTTCCACATGTGCAGAACAAAGACCTTCATTTTTGATGAAAAACCTATGTTTAATAAAACTTAAAAACAAATACATAATAAAACCAAAACATATTAAAATTATATTCATTGGATAGCTCGTTCTGAGGACTACCTGATTCCAGTTGGGTTTGTGAAGATTCATCCATTTTCATCCTCAACCCAAGCTCCAAAGTGACAAAATTCAGGGTTTTGTGTCTTAGGGGGAGATGAGGAATAAGGGGGGTTCGCTCGAACTAGGGTTCATTTGAACCAGGGTTCATTCGAACCCCTTTTATAAGGGGTTTTGTTGTCTTTTTTGGCGGGAAAGCATTAAACGGGTTCGCTCGAACCCAGGTTCTAGTGAACCCCTAATGGGTTCGGTCGAACCAATAGGTTCGTATGAACCCCTAAAATCAAGTTTTTTGCAATGCATTTATTTTTTGTGAGTTTTCCTTCCTCACTTCAATTGTAAACCACTATTGTGGCTTCACCCACTAATGAAATGTTGCAGGAGTGTGTTGCAATGCATCTTCCAAAATCATCAAGGGACTTGCTAGATCTATTTTTATGTTCTAGAGATGATGGTTTCCTTTTCTATAGAAATGATTGTTTAAATGCGAAGTGCTCACAATGTGGTGGCTTGTCAAAGTTTGTTCAATGTTTTCATGAGGGTTCCAAACATGAATTTGGAAAGAAGCTTGTTGAGAAAAAGAGATATGAGATAGTCAAATATACTTTGCAGAGTGGACCTGTGAAGGTTCTAGATGTGAGTTGGTTACAAAAGAATGCAGTGTTGCTGATTTTATTTTAGATTTTGTGCTGTAGAAAAAAGGACCCTTTGCTTGACATGGTATTAATTCATGATAAAATGGACTTAATGAGGCTCTAATCTAGTGTTGTGAGGCATTTCATGTGTCCACACTAGGTTTTGGACCCTTGCAAATCAAATAATATGCTTTTAGTGACATCTTGTAAAGGTTTTGTAAAGTCTTGTAAAGGACTTTCATGCTTTTCTAGACTTAATTAAGTTCTCGCTAATTCAACATTATAAAATGTGTTTAGTAACATTATTACATAAATCTAGAAGATTCTTAATGTGAACTTAATGAAAAAACTAGTGTTGTAGTGTGATTTACACATTCACATTGGTTTTTGTTCCCTTCTAGGCTATCTGGACCTAATTTTAGTATTGTAAAGTGTATTTAATTACACTTTCACATTGATTTATGTGTCCCAAGCCCTATTAAACATTTAAATCATCATTAATAGACCTTAATTGACCCATATGGTGCATCTTGAGGCTTAATGTGATCAAATACCCGACATAGTCATCATATAAGCCTAATTTTCTTACTTCTCGACATTCCAACAAGCAAAAATGACCCCTGTGGGACTCATTTTCCATTAGTGGTGAATTAGTACCATCTAGGTGGGACCCATTCACCACCCTTGGCGAATGAGTCCCATTTTGAGTCATTTTTGGGGTTTGAGCGGGAAAAATTAGGTTTTAAGTTCAATTTTTCTACATGTCGGCCTGTGATGAGGTATAATCAGGATACTAAGGCACAATTGACTATAAATAATTGTTTTTATCCTCACTTAATATCTATCCATCTCTCTCATCAATCCAAGTATCCATTCTTTATCTATTAGAACTATCACAAGTCAAGCGAACTAGGGCTTTCTCATTGCAAGTCTTCAATTGAGCTTCTAAGGATATTCAAGAGTTGAATCTTCATGTATTGCTATAGAAATCCAAGATCAAATCATAATGATAAGGTAATCACTTCAATTTTTCATTCTTCATTCCTTTATTTCATCATTTTGGTTTAATTACCTAAATGGGGTTTGACCAAGGCAAACCCCCATGCCTTAACAATCAACAATTTCTCTTCTTGTGTTGATTGTATGCAGATTCAGGTTCTTTGGAAGTTTGAGAATCATTGAAGATTACATTTCAAATTCATTCAAGTCTTCTCCTCATTCATCAAGTCAAAACCTCAACAAAAATCCATTTTTAGACCCATAAATCAGAGTTTCAAAAGCGAACACCTGTAGGAAGCATAAGTGCAGATTGGAAGCTTCAGAATCCACTTTTGAAAAATTAGAAATTCAAAAGTGGAATCATTATCCAAGGGTGGTGAATGAGTCCCAAACCAAAGTCAATTTTTGGATTTTTACATTTTTGAGTACCCTTTTGTTAGAAACAGGCTCTAGTACAGTTTGGCAGAATTGGGACTGATTCGCCCAGAATGGAAAATGAGTCATACCAGGCCTAAATTTCAGTATCAGCAGCCTTCCAGATGTATTTTTGAGCCTCCACCAACATCCCAAGTGCACTCTTTTAGTTTGATTCATTTATGTTAAGTTTTGCATTCATTTCTAGTTCATTTATGCATATCACACTGTGTTTTCAAACAAAGCATAAATCTTAGTTTTGCATTCATTTTCAGTCATTTAGATTGATCTATTTCATTTAGTTAAGTTAATTTACATAATATCTCATTGCATACATCCTCATTTGAGTGTCACATAAGAATTTTGGACCTAGATCTCTCTCCTTTTAGGTGAAAACCCTAGAAGTGTAAGAGAAGCATTTAGGGTCCCAAAATCTATGTCACAGATTTTAAGGACAATATTTTCTACAAGTATGCAAGGAATAGCCATAGGTATCAGTGGTTGTATCAATAATTTAGGATGTGTAAGGACTCTTTTTTGATTGGCACTATTATATCAGTGGTTGATTTTACAGAAAACTACACATTGCAACCACAAAATGAGGTACAATCTCAATAGTACAATTCCATTCAGATTGTTATTTTTGTCCACATAAAATTTGGACATGCACCTGATAGTACAAACTAGGATCAAAAGATAATCAGAGTATCATTTTTATATGAGTGATGATAGATCTCACTCGTCTGAGTATGTCCAACATTGTTTGGAGATTTTTTTTGAGTTCTTGTAGGAGCATGATATAGCACTGGGCTGACATCTCATTTGGTCAGATAACTGCACAGGTCAATTCAAGAATTCTCGTATGTTTTATTGGTTGAGTAGAATGCATGTAGAGAGGGGTGTACCTCATATTTGGAGTTTTTTTGAAGCTAGGAATGGGAAAGGGGAGCATGATGGAGCAGGTGCATATGTAAAGAGAGCTCTAGTTAAGGAGAAATTGAAGATTTTAGGAGAAAAATTCAGTGATGCACATTCTATTGTTGATTGGTGTAGTTCAACATTGTCAGAGGGAGGGACACTTGATTCAACAGTGCATAGATTCTTTTGGTTGGATGAGGAGGGTACAATGGGAGGTAGATTGGATTGTCATACAATCAAAGATTCTTCAAAGATGCATTCATTTTGAAGTTTAGATGCAAGCACATGAACCTTTTGGACACGAGATTTGGCTTGTTTTTGTCAGATTTGTATTCAATATGAGTGGGATCAATACGAGTCAAGTGAGTGGGTGGATACATGAGTTCCACATTATCTAACTCCTTTATCTCAAATAATATCCATGACAAATGACACAATGGAAAGTTTAGTTGATTACGACCGTCTTTCAGATCTACTACAACCAGGACATGTTTTTGCAGTTGTTGCACCGTAGGGGAATGAAGAGAGATCAGACTATTGGTTGGCTCAATGTGTGTGGGTAAAGCATAAGCTAACACAACTGATGTAAGATGATGATGGGTTCATGTATCCTACAGGTTCAGTTGTGGTTGTAGGAACTTGGTTCCGAACATACATGATTAGAAAGAATGGGAAACCTGCATTTGAAGACTATGAGAAACACAAAATCATTCTCATGTATTCACACCTTGTTATAGCAACAAACGTTAAGTTGTTGAAACATCATGCCAAACCAAAGACAAAACAACTATGGAAACTTAGTAATGCTGATCATGAAGCAATATTGGATACTCTTAAGCAAAGAGATGAAACTTCAGGCACACTTGAATATAGAATATTCAAGAATGGAAGGTACAATGCTTAGGTTCATTATGCTTAAGTTCATTAGTTTTCTTTATTTAATACTGATATTTTGTATACTCTTGCAATGCAGGTGTCTTTAATAGTGATATTTTGTATACTCTTGCAATGCAGGTGTCTTTAATACTGATATTTTGTATACTCTTGTAATGCTTTTTCATGAGAATTCTTCTCATTTAATAATTGCAACTTGACTGTCCTAAGAAGGTAATATGCACTCTACATCAATGTGATTCACTTTGTTGTGAATATTTGCATTACCAATTCATCATCATTCAGGTTGTTTAGAATAATATAGATTTGTTAGTCTAAGCATCTTTTCTATTGTGACAATATAGATTTCTCATTTGATAACTTTTGCGATATTTTTGGCACGATTGATCATGGACATGTTGCAACAATAGCCAACTTTGATCCTTTGGGAGAGGTATGTGACAAATTACAATAATATAGATTGGTTATTGTAAGCATATTTTATAGTTTGCATTACCATTTCATCATCAATTAGGTCATTTAGAACAATATAGATTAGTTATTCTAAGCATCTTTTATAGTTTTCATTACCAATTCATCATCATTCGGGTTGTTTAGAATAATATAGATTTGTTAGTCTAAGAATCTTTTCTATTGTGACAATATAGATTTCTCATTTGACAACTTTTGCGATATTTTTGGCATGATTGATCATGGAACTGCTGCAACAATAGCCAACGCTTATCCTTTGGGAGAGGTATGCGACAGATTACAATAATATAGATTGGTTATTGTAAGCATATTTTATAGTTTGCATTACCATTTCATCATCAATTAGGTAATTTAGAATAATGTAGATTGGTTATTCTAAGCATCTTTTATAGTTTGCATTACCAATTCATCATCATTCGAGTTGTTTAGAATAATATAGATTTGTTAGTCTAAGCATCTTTTCTATTGTGACAATATAGATTTCTCATTTGATAAATTTTGTGATATTTTTGGCATGATTGATCATGGACCTATTGAAAAAATAGCCAACTCTGATCCTTTCAAAGAGGTATGTGATAGATTACAATAATATATATTGGTTATTGTAAGCATCTTTTATAGTTTGCATTACCCTCTCATCATCAATTAGGTCATTTAGAATAATATAGATTGGTTATTCTAAGCATCTTTTCTATTGTATGTAGTTTAACTACTACCTTGATGGTTTGTACAGGTGCTTATCACTCCAGAACGTCAACATGCTACTCTTGTGGAAGACTGTGCCCTGAATGCCTCCAATATGAAAAAATTGTAAAATTTGGATTTTCAAATGTGAAACAATGTTAAAAGGTCATAATTGTGTATGCACATAATCTATATCCAATGATGTTTTTTGAAATATGGGTCAAATACCTTTCATTGTATAAAGGGTATGTTTAAAATGTAAAAGGGTCTGCATTTTGGAAACTCATAGATTGAAATAGTCATACAGGTGTATGCTTTGTTACTATTATTGGGACAATTCTGTAAGATATTTTTGTACTTAATCGAGCTACAACCAGAGGTTTTCTTCTTGGATCTTTCCTACCAATATGCTCGTTTGAACCAGGTTTTGTAATATCTCCTATATATGTAATAAATAACAGTGGTTTGCTACTTTTTCCAAAAAAAAATTGTAAAATGGTCATGTGAAGGTCATTTCCAATGTAATTGAGTCTTTGATCTTATAGAGTAAGGAGTTAAATCTCTTTTGAAAGATATTTGAGGTCATTTCATCAAGAATAAAAGTTTTGGGAGTATATTTACAGTGACTCAGTCTGAAAACCTCCATTTAGGGGTTTAAGAGTCTAATCAACAATTCAACACTACTCCATCAATTGGATGCTTGGATGCTTTCTAGAAAAGTGGAAACAAGGTATTTGGGTGTCCATGATGTTCAAGTTGATTGGGTAAGAGTTTTCTGATGCAAGAGCTAGGTGGCTTTAAACAACACAATTACAATTCAAGATGATTCAAACTCCAATTTGATCCTCAAACCCAAACTTGGGTGCAACTTCACTAAAATGGTTACCCTTCCTAGTAGGTCTGCAGACCTCTTTTGCTCACTTTTCACACCAAGGACTAGCTCAACCGATCAACCCTTGACACTTTCAAAATTTCAGTAGGTTCCTTTGAAACAAAGGCTTCAAACTAGCACTCTTTTGCTGTCCAAGACCCCAAAATAGGCCCATTTTACAAAGAATCATATTTAAACACTTCCCAAACCTTAAATTTTGATGGGGAAGCATTAAATAGCCTACCAAACTACCAGAAACACATTTTTTTTTTGGCGAGATACACTTTCTAAAGCTTTATTTCAACAAACCCTTATTTTTAGCAACTTTCATGAGGTTTTTAAGGAAATCAATGTTTCCAACCTTGCCACACCCTATAAAATCATCAAACACGTCTATTAGGACCTGCACAAGCTTGATCCAACCTTAAATCTCCTTGCCCCCACGTTTCATTGACATTAGCATGTTGTAACCACCAATTTTCACCTAATTTCACTCATTTTTGCCATGCATGGAAACTCACCAACTCAACTAAAAACCTTTATAGCTCTTTAAACCCACATAGTCACCTTATACAATCCTAATAACATCTACCATGGCCATACCATCGAGCTACATATCGTACAATAGATGGTATGGCCTTTTAGCACTTTGGACTCTTAAGGGAAATCGTTGGTCCAATGTAGCTTAGAGTGATTCGGTGTATTTGGGTGTAAAAGAGGACCATCCATAGCATAAACGTACTCATACAGACGTGTTGGAACAGTCCATTTGGTTGTATGAGTTGTAGAATGAAAGTTGCACCACTTTGCAACTTTACACTGCTTGCATTTGACAACTTTTTCCTCAACTGAAAAATCGTCACCACGGGAAAATGCCTTTGAGATAGGAAAAAATGACAGAGGTTATTATAGAGGGTCCCAACATGATCCCACGGCCTCAGGAAAAGAGTCTGTAAGTGTCACTGTTTCTGAGAAATAGCCCTTCAAAGATTGTTGCCTTTTAGCACTTTGGACTCTTAAGGGAAATCGTCGGTCCAATGTAGCTCAAAGTGATTCAACGTATTTGGGTGCAAAAGAGAACCATCCCTAGTGTAAACGTACCTATCCAGACATGTTGGAATAATCTGTTTGGTCGTACGAGTTGCAAAATGAAAGTTGCACCACTTTGCAACTTTACACTGCTTGAATTTGACAACTTTTTCCTCAATTGAAAACTTGTCACCATGGGAAAACAACTCTGAGATAGAAAAAATTGAGAAAGGTTATTGTAGAGGGTCCCAACATGATCCCATAGCCTCAAATGAAGAGTCTGTAAGCATCATGGTTTCCGAGAAATAGCCCTTCAAAGATTGCTACCTTTTAGCACTTTGGACCCTTAGGGAAATCATCGGTCCAATGCAGTTCAGAGTGATTTGACGTATTTGGGTGAAAAATAGGACCATCCCTAGTGTAAATGTACCCATCCAAATGTGTTGGAACAGTCTGTTTGGTCGTACGAGTTGCAGGATGAAAGTTGTACCACTTTGCAACTTTACACTGCTTGCATTTGATAACTTTTTCCTCAACTAAAAACTCATCACCACGGGAAAAAACCGAGAGAGGTTATTGTAGAGGGTCCCAACACAATCCCATAGCCTCAAATGAAGAGTCTGTAAGCATCACAGTTTCTGAGAAATAGCCCTTCAAAGATTGTTTCCTTTTAGCACTTTGGACTCTTAAGGGAAATCACCGGTCCAATCTAGCTCAGAGTGATTCAGCGTATTTGGGTAAAAAAGAGGACCATCCATAGCATAAACGTACCCATCCAAACATGCTGGAATAGTTTGTTTGGTTGTACAAGTTGCAGAATGAAAGTTGCATTACTTTGTAACTTTACACTACTTGCATTTGACAACTTTTCCCTCAATTAAAAACTTGTCACCACGGGAAAATGCCTCTGAGATAGCAAAAAATGAGAGAGGTTATTGTAGAGGGGCCCAACACGATCTCGTAGCCTTAGACAAAAAGTTTGTAGGCATCATGGTTTCTAAGTAACAACCCATCAAAGATTGCTGCCATTTTGCACTTTGGACTCTTAAGGGATTTTGCTGGTTGAATGTAGCTCAAATTGCTGTTTGGGTGCAAAAGGGGACCATACCTAACCTAAACGTACCCATTCAAATGTGTTGGAACAGTCGGTTTGGTTGTATGAGTTGCAAAAAAAAAGTTGCAGAAAAAAACAACTTCCAGGCTGCTAGTGGTGTAATTACCATAACTTATTCAAATCTCCATAACATTTGACCAAACCAAAGGCATTTGAAAAGCTAACTCAATTATCTAACCATACCACACATGTGTAAATCATAATAAACCCGTACAAACCATACAAAAGTAAAAGAACAACAAAGGACATTAGAAAAGCACAAAAATATTCTTCCTCAAAGATGCAAATTCTTATTTTCAACTTCTCCAACCTTGAGGTTGTGTTTACAAGATTTATATATGCCCTTACAAGTAGTTTTCAGCCTCCAACCGAACTCCAATGCTGATTTTCATGCGAAAAAAGCCACGAGACCATAGCTTGTTGCTTACTATTATGCTTTGATTAATTTTTTCCAAGCATCCATAGCTTGTACAAAATCACTTGTCTTAGGATTTTAGCCATAACAGCAAGGCAGTGAACTATTTGATAAAACACTTTGGTAGACATGTATGAAAAATGTGGTAGCGTAGACAAACTTTTGAAAAAATGCCTCAAAGAAATGAGGTCTCATGGTGATGGAATGCCATGAGAATCAAAATTTCTTTGGATTGTCATGGCATTCCATCACCATGAGACCTCATTTATTTGAGGAATTTCTTCAAACAGTTCATTTCCTTGTCTATTCTATTGCTTACTATTATGCTTTGATAAAAATTTTCTAAGCATCCATAGCTTGTTCGAAAGCACCTGTTTTAGACTTTTAGCCATAGCAGCAAGGCAGTGAATTGTTTGATAAAATGCTTTGGTAGAAATGTATGAAAAATGTGGTAGCATAGAAAAGGTAGTGAACTGTTTGAAAAAATGCCTCAAAGAAATGTGGTCTCATGGTGATGGAATGCCATGACAAGCACATTGAAACCACATTTCTTTGAGGCATTTTTCTGAATAGTTCACTGCCTTGTCTATGCTATTTATTATTATTATGATTTGATAGATATTTTTTGATGCAAGGACAGGGGTGGAAAATTTCACAACAACTCAAACTAACACAATTTCAAAATTTGATGAATGCTTCAAACCCAACAATGGGGTTTGCACCATTTCAACTATTCACCAACTAGGGCACCTATACCAAGTTTTCATTAAATTCCATTGTAGATGATGGAATAAAGACAAGATTTTTTTTTTTTGAGCACTCTTTAACACATATTTCAACATATCAAAAAGGTTCATGATGTTACTTTGGAACAAATTGGTCTAATTTGACCTGCAGCGCTGTAATTAGGCCTAAATAGGCCACTTTTACAAAGGAGGTGTGCTCAAATTAATTCAAAGACTCTAAATAAATTCACCAACATAATACTTTGGTGGAAAAACATAGGAATCCACCATTTATTTGACAATTTTTTTTGAAAAAGCTGCTGATCCACACTATTCTCTTGATTTTCTAGCTTAACACATGATAAAATCAAGCTAGGGTTCGATCAAAAATACATGAAACGTACTTGCTCAGCCTTGCAACCAGAAAAATATGATAAATCACCCCATAAAGCATCATTCCACTAGTTTTCACAAAATTCCAATGGTGGAATGATGAGATTTTGCATTTTTACTAATCTCAACTCTTGAAAATGAGGGTTTTAGACCACCCGACAGAAAAATACTTAGAACTAATTCAATTTCTAATGAAATCAAGCCAAATAGGAATAAAATTAAAGCTAAGACATATATATAACTAATCCCAATGATTTTTTGGTGTAAAGCTTCCGTAAAAAACCATATTGAGCTCGACAAGTTCTAAAAACACACAAATTTTGTAGAAAAATAGAGCAAACTTGTATTATTCAGTTCAAAATAATTCAATCTTCATGCCTCAAATCAGTAAAAGGATTTTCAACATATTTACCACCATATTAAATTAGTTACAAGCAAGAATTCGAGTGGGAGAGCATTAATCCTCTTCTAACATGCAAAGTTGACAAGTTGTACAAAGCAACTTCAATACTATTTTTAGCATCTTTTCAAAAAACTGCCAACTTTCACTCCTAAACGACTAACTGACCCCATAAGGCCTTTATTACAACATTTTTTTCCTAATAGACCTTATTAACAACACACAATAAAACTAAAACTCAAAATTTGACTCATTAATGGTGTAGGAGCACTTGCTTATTTCAATGAATTTTCTCTAGTTGCTACATGAAGAGTTGGGTCTTGGTGATGGAGTATGAATTGTTTAGGTGTTTTGTGTCTAAATAAGGTCAGTGAAGGCCAGTTTTTATGTAATTGGAAACTTTGGGGTCTTTTGAGACCATATTGTAAAAGTTGTAAATCTTGTTGGAAAAGTTGTCAAGTTTGATAAAAAGTTGTCAAGATAGGTTGAATGTAATTTTTTTCAGTGCGTGGTTATGTTTTTGGATTCAATAAGGTCTAAGTAGACCATATCTAATGTTTTAGGAGTCTAGGAGCTCTGTCAAATTGCAAAATAATGCAAAATGAGCAAAAATGTTAACAAAATATGTAAAATGTGCAATTTTGTACTCCAATGACCATAAGGAGTTTGAAATTTGGTTGAAGTTGGTTGTGGGATGGTAGTTGGTGTCTTTCATGTTTAAAAATTCCTCTTATGTTCGAGTTTGAGGTTGGATCTAAACCAAGTTTGAAAGAGAATCAATAAAATCTTGTTATCTCCATGCAAATTTCTATGTTTTTCCAAAATTCTTGAAGTTTCTTGGTACTGTATGGTTCCGTATAGTGTGGTTGTGCTTTATTTTTAATCGAAATTGGTGGGTAGTAGAGTTAAATTCTTTGCAAACTTGGTTTGAAGTAATTTCATTCATTTTTGTGCATTTAAAAGGCATTTTACTGGAGGTTGGTCTGTGAGCCCTGTTCCAAGTGTTTGAGTGCATTTAAAATGGAGTTTTAAGCCTTCCACCCACTGTATGATGCTGTAACTCGGTGGATAGGCTTAGTTAGGATAGATAAACATATTTTCATTGTTTCTTGTGCAGGGGAGGTCAGGATTATGATCTTTGGTGATTCCCTATATGGCATTTGGGGTGTTTTTGCATGAAAAAGTGAGGTTAGAGAGGGTAAAAGTGGGAATTGTTTGAGGGAAGTCACTTTTCTTTTTCTTTTAAGCTTATGCAGGGTTATTCAAGGGTGTTGGAGTTGGTGGTAAAGTCCAGGGAATTCTGCAAGTAGGTTTTTCAATAAACCCTTGCCAAATTTGAGCAATTTGAGGGTTTTGTGGAATAAGGTCTTAGAGGGCGATTTCTAGAGGATAAATGGGAAAATTTGAGGTTTTTTCATCTGTTGAGTGCTACCCCAACAAGTTTTAGGGTCTGTGAAGTGTTCCAAGGGTGGTTGCTTTGGAAATTTGGCCTATTTAGCTAGGTTGAGCAACGTAGTTTGCATGATTTGTGAAAGTTGTTTCAAATAAGTCCTATGTGAGTTGAAATTCTGTTGAAGGGGACTAAAATGGGTGTCTAGAATGATGATTAGTTGCAGGATTTGTTAAAGAGATCTGAGAGTTAAGTTGAGAAAATTAGAAAATAAGTCTAGATTGAGTTTGTAAAAAGAAAGGTGGTTAGGAATCCCTTTTATTGTGAAAGTGAGTGGTTTTCCATCCTTGGTTGCATCAACTAACCATCACCTAGTCCTCTATTTCCAAGGTTCTCCTGCACCATTTTCCAAGCATCCATAGCTTGTTTGAAAGCACCTATTTTAGGCTTTTAGCCATAACAGCAAGGCAGTGAATTGTTTGATAAAATGCTTTGGTAGACGTATGGAAAATATGGTAGCATATACAAGGCAGTGAACTATTTGAAAAAATTCCTAAAAAAAATGTGGTCTCATGGTGATGGAATGCCATGATAATCTATAGCAATTTTCTTGTCATGGCATTCCATGACCATGAGACCACATTTCTTTGAGGAATTTTTTTTAAACAGTTCATTGCCTTGTCTATGCTATTGCTTACTATTATGCTTTGATAGGTTTTTTCCAAGCATCCATAGCTTGTTCGAAAACACCTATTTTAGGCTTTTAGCCATAGTAGCAAGGCAATGAAATGTTTCATAGAATGCTTTGATAGACATGTATGAAAAATGTGGTAGCATAGACAAGGGAGTGAACTGTTTGAAAAAATTCCTCAAAGAAATGTGGCCTCATAGAATGCCATGACAAGCAAATACAATTGACAATTGCTCCTAGTTATTAGTTATGCAATGTGAAGTAATGCTTTGAGTTTGAAAGATGTGCAATGCAATGTAATCAACGATATGAATATAAACTACATAATTTAACCATTTTTTTATGCTATTGTACATTGATATTTAACCATATCTCAAGATTAAATTTTTGAAGAATTTAATCATGCACATGAGGAACAAATTATTTTGATTGTCAACTTCTATATATCAAATTATCCAATAATCAAGTGTATGTTCATATACAAAAATGACATCAATGCCAACTCAAACAAAGTTTTACAAAATGTGGCATATGCCATCTCGATATCTATTCAAAATTTACATGCCAAAATGTCTATCTCATCCTAAACTATTGGTGGATCATCAAAATGGAGCCTCTTTGAAGCACTCTTTGGCTCTGAAGATAGCTACATAAGAAAAATTCAAACCACAATTGAGATTAGTTATACTATATAATTTAAAATCGAATAATTAACATCAAAATCAATATACATTGAATTATAATTGAACTCTAAAATTGAAATCTTGATTACCTCAAATATACGTCTCTTCAAAGGGTCAGAAGTTCTAGAATATGCCCCTCTCAAAGAACCAACCAAACCAAATTTTGAAATGTCAATCTATATATGTGAACAAAAACATAAAATTGATACAAGTTAGCATACAATTGTCAGTAATAGGAACATATTTACCAAACACAAAATAAAATAAACACATACCTCTTTAGGCACCTCTTTTTCTTTATCTCCTTCAGGTGTTTCGACACCTCCTCCTTGAGGTGTTTCAACACCTACTCCTTGAGGTGTTCCAATACCTACTCCTTCAGGCATTGTGACACTTATCAACAAGGATGTGTAGCTCATAACTGCCTGTACATAAAAATGACAAGTACATATGAAACTACCAATCTATGTCGATGTATGTATAATCAATATATGATCTTAAAAATCTTAATTCAATCGAATTTGAGTTCAATTACCTTTCCCTTATCTACCGTTGCACCTCCATAGTCTGGACAGCGCTACACCTCACTCACACTAGGTGTTTCCTACAAGAGGAAAATAAGATAAACATATAAGTTAATATATAGTTTCATTAATGACAATTCAAATGAAAAGCAAGTATATAATAAAAAATGTAAACGAGTGAGTGCAAAAATATATACTGTGTGCATGTTGAGGCCAAATGAAATGGCCCTAAGGGTGCTATTAGTCACTTGTGTAAGCTCCTCCTTAGACATCAACTATTAAATAGACCATGTAAATAAATATTAGTACTTGATACTATCTCTTATTAATATTCATTTAAAAAAAATGCAAGTTATGAATTTACAACTTAAATCTTACCTATGTAACTATTCCAACGTCCAGAGGAATCTGCAGGGTGTGCTCCAATCCCCTAGGTATGATCTCCTATAATTTCCACATCATGGAGTTCATAATCAGAAGTGTCCAAGGGATGCTCAATAGGTTATACAAGAGGACCCAAGCATATTTGGTGGCACATAGTGCAAGTATGTGGCACACATATATGTGGACCTGAGGAGGATGATGCAACAACACTCCATCCAGCACCAACATCACTAGGATGTGGATGAGCTACTATAGCAGTATGGGAAACCAAAAGATCACTAAAAGAGTGGATAGCCTGAATAGTCTGTGTGGCTGCATCCTCGATAATATCTAGATGATGTACTGGTGGTGGCTGAGGAAGGGTAGGAGGGGGGACATATGGGCCCTGGACTACTCTAATTACCCCTGGTCTATCTTGGGGCATACCTCCACTGACACCCTAAAAGGGTTTAATGTAAAAGTAATTGATATGATTCCCTAACACAAAATCAACATATAATTTTTTAATAAAGTAAAATGGTACATCAATATTGTTGTTGGGTGGTTTATCAAAAACCATTCACCAATGATCCCAAAAGTTATCTACAATGTCCTTATTCGTGCACCATTTTATAGAATGTTTTGGTTTATTAACATTAACTAGCAGACCAGTGCAAGGGTTAACAAATAAAGAGGCTATTTGGGCTTTTGTTATTGTGAGATCTTTCACATCTTCGTAAGACAATCCACAGGAGTAATATTCCCTCATGGTTTCTCGCCATGAAAGAATGGAATTATGTTGGGTGGAGAGGGTTTTTATATTTTTAATTATTTCCTTCAATGTGTTTGTCATCTAGGATAATCAAGCGATTGTCTTATAAACATCACAAATGCCCCTCAATTGCTCCAATTTCTCACCAATTAACTCTTCAATTGACGGGTGCGGAGGTGGTGGGGAGTTTGGCATTTGCGCATTTTGATTCTCAGCCATAATACCTGATTGAAGTTAAAAACTAATTAATCTAATTGAAATCACACAATATAAATGAAATTATTGTAAAAAACCCTAGTTTTTAATAAAAATCCATAAAAATCCATAAAAAACATTAGTTTTTAATAAAAATCCATAAAAAAACTAGTTAAAATTATACAAAACTAATAGAAAAATTGATTAAAACAAAAAAACCAAAAACTTACCTTGCAAATCGGATATCAAATACACCCCAGATCGCTCTCACTGTGCTTTGAGATGTTTTAAATGGTTGAAATGACTTTAAATGGACATAGCTAATGTATTTAAACTCAACCCAAATTGGATATCCGATTTGGATCGGATATCCGATTTGTGCTACTTTGCCTTGGGCATTGCTTTGGAGCAATGTACTGACACCCAACCCAAAAAAAAGTCAACTTGGGATTTTCGCATTTTTTGGTGGATGCAAAATGTTACTTTTTTCACATCGCCACTTTTTGTCCCATTATGATCCTGCACATACCCTCCTCTCATTTTCACCCCCAATACATTCATACATTCATTTACTCATTAATTATTCTCAAGCATTCTAGGCATTATCAAGTCTTCATTGGAGTTTCCACTTGCATATATAAACATATTTCTACATCAAGGGTTTGGTGAGTTGTAGCATTGCATGTTGTTCATTCATCATTTTCTTTCTATTTCATTTCATTTTCAAGGGTTTGATTACCAAATCAGGGTTTGACTAAGGAAAACCCCTATTCTCTAATCCTTAACCCTTTTTCCCCTCTTTGCATGTGTGTTTTGCAGGTCTTATATGTAGATTTTTCAAAGAGAAAGGTGTTAAAAGGTGTTATAATTTCATCAAAGTCATTCAAATCAACAAAACCCTAAGAGAAGCTTGGAGATCACTTACAACCCAAAATCTGCAGATTCAGATCCAGACACCTGTCAAGAAAAAAAGTTTAGATTGAAGGCTACAGATTCCTGTCCTGAAATTCCTAAAAGCTAAAGGTGGAATATGTCACCATTAGTGGTGAATTAGTCCAACTTCCAGGCTTGAAAAGTGATTTCTATATTTCTGGATACCCTTTTGGCAGATTTATGTTCCGACAGAATCTCCCCAAAACAGGGCAGTCACCCAGCTTGGCGTAAGTGTCCCAATTGGCTTCAACAACAAATTATGTAGAATTCCAGAGCCTCTTTGCATCACAATCCATTTTCTAAGTGCACCTCTCCAGTCTCTTTCATTTTTGTAATTGTTTGTTTGCATTCTTAGGTCATTTTTTTATATCACAATGTGTTTTCAAACATCTTACATTTCTTAAGTTTTGCATTAATAATTCATTTCCTTTATCATCTCATTACATTAGGACATTAAATTTAGGAATATTTCATTCATATTTTCATTAGTTTTGAGTGGGGACATTGCCCATTTTGGCCTACCTCTCTCCTTTTAGGTGAAAAACCCTAGAAGTGTTAGAGAGCATTAGGGATCCAAAATCTTTGTCCACATTTTGGTGAACCCGAATTTAGAAAATTTTACTTCTGATTTCAAGTGCATTTACATCCTAGACTAGATTACATCAACATTGCATTTGGTTTTGCATTGTTTACATTGCATCGTAGGGTTTTAAAATTTGCATTAGTGAAAAGCTCATAACTTGCATTTTTGCATTGCATTTAATTGAAAACCAACAAAATTCTATATTTTTATACTCTATCTGCATCTAAAAACCTAAAAATCATAAAATTCCATTTAATTTTTTTGAAAATTCTCAAACAAATCACTACTGGGACAAATTCGCCACACTAGGCGACTTAGTCCTCTTGCACATTTTGCACTGTAATTTCTGTCATTTCTAGCTCATTTTCTGCATTTATGTTTTCTGTTATTGCATTTCTGTTACAGTATCTAGATTTTCTATTTTATTCAATTTCTTGCATTTAGTTTTCTTTCATTCATTTGCATCATGGCTATGTGTTTTAATAAGTTTTGGATGTCGTTAAAATCCTTAGTTGACATGTCAAGCTGTGCCTTTGGAACTAATACTAATGACATTGAGCTTCCTCATGCTCCTTCAACTCCTCATGAATGTCCTCCTCGTGATGTTGACATCATTGGAGAAGATGATGATACCATGAATAAGTTCCTAAATGAATTCCTTGACAACCTTGAAGCTAATGCATCCTTTTATCCATCCATGAAACAACAAGACCTTCATATCGTAGCACCTCTTGATATGTTTGGTTACTTACATCCTTCAAAACAAATGAAGGACCAAAGTTCCCTCCATAAGGTGAACCAAGTACTTCTAAACAAACAACCACTCAACCATTCTATGATAACAAAGTCACTAGTACTTCAATCAACCTTGAAGAAACCTATGGAAAAGGTTTTACCATCTTGAGCAAACAAGGATGTGATACAACAATTGAACATGACATTCATCAACTCTTAGAAAAAAATCCAAAAGATGATAACACAACAGGGTTGGGATATCAAGAACCCCCCTCATAACAACAAGCCTCCTAGAGAATATTGGAGGCTTCGTGATGATGGCACGGTGATCTTTGATTCCCCTCTTGATCTGAATGTCCTTCTTCCTCAAGAACAACCCTTACCTGATAACAATGACAAGGATGAAAGGATCACTTTGGGTCCATCTCCTCCTTCCATTCGAGAAAAGGGTGAATCTAGCAAATGCAAAAGACCTTACAAGTTACAAAAACTCAAGTTTTCTCTCCGTCCACCACCTTAATGTGAAAGGAAATTGCAAATAATTTGAAACAAAGGACTCATACTATTACTACCTATGAATAGGTTGGTGATATATCCTAAAGATGCTAACATTCCACATTGTGCATATCATTGCATTCTTGGACATAGAAGTGATGAGTGTCGTCAATTGAAAGAAATACTGAGAAAGTATCATTTCGATGGGGATAATTTCTATCCTATCATTCCATAAACTGCAATCAACTACCTTATCATGTAATAGTTGTAGAACATTCTCTTCTCACTATTAAACGACTTTTCCCATCACCCACCTTAGCTCATTCTTGTCTTGCACCCAGTGGGGGAAATAAGTTTCTAGCCTTGTCCTAGTAATGCATTTGTCATTGTCCCTTAGCCGCGTTATTCACCTTCCGCTTATATAGATTGAAATTGGGAGGCAGATGAATTGCTTGATGGTTGATTCGCATTTGCCTTACTAGTCTTTTGCATGTTCTTTTTCTTTTGAGTGTTTGCATGTGCGCAATGTGTTCCACCGTGCTATTCTATTTGATGTTCTCTCTCTTTGTGACATTCTTCTATTTTTACCTTCATTCTTCTCTATGTCATACATCACTTTTTCCTTTTTGTTTTGTCTTTTCTTGTGTTTTCATTTTGGGGATGACACAAGGCATTGAGACATTCCTCATGTCTCTTTCATGTTGACCCAAAAAGGCTTTTATTTTCTTGTGTTTTCCTTTTGGGGATGACGCAAGGAATTGAGACATTCCATGTCTCTTTCATGTTGACCCAAAAGGCCCCTTCTCTTTTTCTTTTCCTTTTTCTTTTTCTTGTGTTTTCCTTTTGGGGATGATGCAAGGCATTGCGACCAAAATGTCTCTCTCATGTTGGCCCAAAAGCTTTTCCATTTTCTTTCACCTTTTTGTTTTCATTTGGCTTGCGTTTTTCTTTTGGGGACGATGCAAAGCGTCGAGCCACCCTATGTCTCTTCCATGTTGACCCAAACAAATCTTTCTTTTTCTTTGTTTTCACTCTCTTTGTGTCATTCTTCCAGTTCTATGTATTTGGGGAGTGATGACAGTTCCGAGCTCCTTACAAAATATTGCAGCAAAGAACATACTGACCACAAATCCATAGATCCCTTTGTTTGGGTTTTTTGGGGGCAACCCCTATTTCTTTATTTACTTTTCTTTCACATGACGTAGCCTTACTCAGAAACATATAGGGGCTTTCCAAGTTGGCTCTAATGTCTTTCTTTTTGCATTGTTCATTTGCTACTTTAAAGTAATTTCTGACAGTACAGTGTGTAGCAATTACTTTAAAGTGGGGGGATACATTGGCATTATTCATTTGCATTTTTTTCTTTTCTTGATTCTTAGTGTAGCCTTGTTACTTCATACAATGCGTTTGTCACTTTGTGGATGACATTGGGTGTGATGTCCTTCATGAGTGTGATCTATCTAACCATATTAAATTCCTCTTGGTGGCTTGATGCGACACATTGCATCCCGTAAGTTGCAAATCTTCTATTCTTTGATTGGTCCTCTCTTGGAGACATTAGACACAATGTTCCCTAAGTTAAAGACCTCTCATGAACTAAGCAAGACTCCTTTGAACATTATTTTGCATTTTTCATTTTGTATTTTTCATATGGCGACCTTGCATAACACAACTTGCATGCCTATGGTGCCATCACATTTTTTCATGAGCTCCAAGCATACGAAGTTTTGCTTGTATCATGAAGCTCAAAATTTCATTTTCTTTCGTGGTGCCTTATTAAAGTTATCAGGAGGTATAACTTTGGTATGGTTGAGTGGGAAGCCCATTTTGAGGCATGACTTTCCCCATAGCCACCTGCATGTGTGTGAGTGCATACCATCCATGAGTGTATGTCTCACATTTTAGGCCTTCTCACTCGGTATACAACCATGAGTTCTGTCGCCTCAAAATGATTATACATTTCTTTTTCTAGAAAAAAAGCCTAGATCTGATCCACAACGGGATGGACAAACGATCAAAGCTTGATCAAAATCTCTTTTTCTTTCTTCCTTTTCATTTACATCACTCTCTTGTGTTTTTCTTTGCACTCATGTTTAGTTTTCCATGGGATCTTCATCCTGGGGGCTTGATCATCCCTCTTGATTGTTGTTGTCTCATCTTGCTAGCATTAGTTCATTGGAACCCCTCTTGATTGCGTGTGGATCTACTTTAGTGTGAGTTTGAAGCAGGTTCATCCTCTCACTAAAGTGGGGGTTAAATGTGGACATGAAAAAAGTAACCCTTCTACTTTTTCTCATGTTTAGGCTCTCCTTGTGATTTTGGCTTGATTTAATGTTGTAATGTGGTCAACACATTCACATTAGGTCTTGGGCCCTTGTGAATCATTAAGAAATCTATGATGTCTTGTAAAAGTGTTGTAAAGTGTTGTAACCCAATTTCACATTTTTCTAGGGCCCTTTCATTATAATTCATTTAAATAACCTCTTTTTATCACTTACCAAGTCTTATTTCAAAGTTTTGTAAAGATTTGTAACAAACTTTCACACTTTTCTAGACTTGTCATCAATAATTCAACCCTTTCTTATGTTTAAATGACCCCTTAATGTACTTTATGACCCTACTTAAGTGTGTTTCAGAGAATAATCCTATTAAACATCATTAAATACACTTTAATTCTTAACACCCAGTAAAATTGCCCTGGTGGGACCAAGTCACCACTTGGGGCGACTTAGTCCCAATGGGCACAAAAAATAAAATTATTTTAAATTTTTGGCGGGATATTATTCTCTTAACCTTGAGGTCGGCCTGTGATGTGTTATTTTTAGGAAATATTATAAAATCAAGTATAAATAAAGGGTTTTCCTCTCATTTTCACCCCCAATACATTCATACATTAGCATTCATACATTCATTTACTCATTAATTATTCTCAAGCATTCTAGGCATTATCAAGTCTTCATTGGAGCTTCCACTTGCATATCTTCAGATTTCTACATCAAGGGTTTGGTGAGTTGTAGCATTGCATGTTGTTCATTCATCATTCTCTTTCTATTTCATTTCATTTTCAAGGGTTTGATTACCAAATCA
This sequence comes from Sequoia sempervirens, assembly GCA_007258455.2. Classification (NCBI taxonomy): domain Eukaryota; kingdom Viridiplantae; phylum Streptophyta; class Pinopsida; order Cupressales; family Cupressaceae; genus Sequoia; species Sequoia sempervirens. The sequence continues at coordinate 426,384,205 of VDFB02353493.1, forward strand.
GGGTTTGACTAAGGCAAACCCCTATTATGTAACCCTTAACCCTTTCCCCCCTCATTGCATGTGTGTTTTGTAGGTCTTATACATAGATTTGTCAAAGAGAAAGGTGTTAAAAGGTGTTATAATTTCATCAAAGTCATTCAAGTCAACAAAACCCTAAGAGAAGCTTGGAGATCACTTACAACCCAAATTTTGCAGATTCAGATTCAGACACCTGTCAAGAACAAAAGTATGGATTGAAGGCTATAGATTCCTGTCCCGAAATTCCCAAAAGATAAAGGTGGAATATGTCACCATTAGTGGTGAATTAGTCCAACTTCCAAGCTTGAAAAGTGATTTCTATATTTCTGGATACCCTTTTGGCAAATTTATGTTCTGGCAGAATCTCCCTAAAACAGGGCAGTCACCCAGCTTGGCGTAAGTGTCCTAGTTGGCTTCAACAACAAATTATGTAGGATTCCAGAGCCTCTCTGAATCACAATTCATTTTTGAGGTGCACCTCTCTAGTCTCTTTCATTTTTGTTATTGTTTGTTTGCATTCTTATGTCATTTTCGTATATCACAATGTGTTTTCAAACATCTTACATTTCTTAAGTTTTGCATTAATAATTCATTTCCTTTATCATTTCATTACATTAGGACATTACATTTAGGCATATTTCATTCATATTTGCATTAGTTTTGAGTGGGGACATTGCCCAGTTTGGTCTACCTCTCTCCTTTTAGGTGAAAAACCCTAGAATTGTTAAAGAGCATTAGGGATCCAAAATATTTGTCCACATCAAGTTTTTAATGAAAATATTATTATAAATAATCATATAAATAGCTATACAATATTAAAAAAAGGTGGAATGAGATCATGTTCTAAATCCATCTATACTAGCACTAGCCTAAAATAAATAGTCTATAATGTAAGACCAAAAATAAGCATAAGAACAATAAAGTAAAAAGTAAGAGGTGGATCTTAGTCATCCATCCTAGATCCCCACCCCTGTATCCTATATCCTGGACATTTGAAATAGGATCTTAAGAAGTATTAAGATTTTTTTCTTTGTTAAGTTCCTCCTACTTAGGCTGTTGACCATCATAAGTGCTATGGTTGGCCTAAAATATGCCAAATAGGGGATTGAACAAGGATGTTTCCTAAACATTACAACTAATCTTCTATTTCCTTATTCTTTAGTTTATTTTTTCAAGAATTCTGGAGTAACATGCCCATTCTTTAAGTGAAAATGAGATTAAGAAACATACACAAAGCTTCCCAAAAAGTTATAGATCTAACTATGGAGTAAAATTCATGAGCGACCCCAAAGGGTTGCACTACCCTTGTTATATTGCTACAATGCCCTCTACACTATTGCATCATCTTTGTGATATTGCTACAATGCCCACTTCCTAAAAACATATATAACAACTTCTAAATTTACAATAAAAGCTCCTCCTAGTGTTCTAGAACTATTTCCAATCCCAAATTCTATGATAATTCAATTTACACATTCCATTTATATTTTGATTACTTAATAATTTTTTTTTTTTAGTTTTATAAAGCTTTAAGAATTTCCTTAGCTATTATATTAGTTCCATATAGATCACATCAACAGTCATTTGTAACTTTTTTTTATGTTTGACTATTAATATGATTTATATTAGTAATTAGTAAAAATAGAAAATAAACTATTTCTTAAATACTTATATTAAGAGACAGGCATTAACATTTTTACCTTTCAAGAACAATTTTTTTTGGTATAAATATAAGGAAAATAAATAAATGAAATCAAATAAAGTATAATTTAGGTGAAAAATTAAGAAGTTTGATCAACAAATGAAAAATGAATAAACAAAGTTATAATCAAATAAGAGAATAGGCGCACTTAGCATTGAGAATAATGATGGAGAATTAATATTGATAACAAATAAAATCCAATTGCTAAGGTGTGAAATATTATAATTATCATTTAATAAATGCTTTAGTTCTGTTTCAATACCTAAAGTCTTTTCGGGTCAAATCCAAGTCTCTTAGGATCAAACATGAGCACAACATTGATGCCCTAATGTCAAAAAATGATTTATGTCCCTTCAGACCGATCTAATAGATAGTTATAATAATAATGTCTTTGCCTTCACCTTCATTATGTCTAAATATACCTATAAGGATGACAATGCCACAAACACTTTAGGGAAGATTATTAGATTGCTAGGGTCAAGTTCTCCTAGTTAGCCCGTTATTTGGATTAGCTTTTTGACTTTAAGAAAATGATTGAAGATAATAGAAGCAAACTTGTAGATGACCTAGTGCGATTTTTGATGTCAATTAAGATTCTTTGTCCCTTATAAATGAAACATAGTCTAGTGCTTTTCTCATTGTAATCACTTATGATTCTTCACTATTTGATATTTATTAATTGTAGCTAAATGTGTTTGAATACCAAGACATGGCAATAAGTCCCAAAAAATGTGTGTAATTTTGGCTCACAATGGATAGTAAAAAGGGAAATAAACTTCGAAATTTCATTTTTTTTTAGTAGGGGTCAATTCAAGACATGAAGGTGTTGGTTTCAAAGTAGGGATCAAATGTGTGGATATAAGTATAAATGTAGTCTAATAAATAATGTGTAAATGATGATTATATTAGAAAGAGTGCAAATGAAAATATGATATGATTAAATGCAAGAATATAACTACACATAAAGATGAAATAGGAAAAATATCAAATTATATACTAAACTTAAGAGTGTACCATTTATCATTATATAATTATATTAACTCATTCCATTAAAATGAACCACAACTAATGAAAATTGAAATAACATGCAAATTTCACCATTGTAAATATATTATATATATTTTTTAAAAATTAATGTATTGACATTTTTCATTGAGTATAGATTTTATAAATATTTAATTGAAAAGACTTTCAATTTTAATAAAGTTTATTTTTCCAATGTACCATTTGGATAGATACTTTCCATGTTTGCACTATCAAAACAGACAATTCTGTTCTTATGGTATTCTATGGCACTAGTTCAATATTAAGAATTCAATTCCCAAAAGGATAGCTGAAAAATATTAAACGATTCATTGCCTATCAAGATGGCCGGCTGGTCTTCACCTCGATGAAGCTTTTTGGATTTTACTTATGTTTGTTACTCTGACACTCAATAGATTTGAAGTATTTAAAACTTCAAATAAAAAGTAATTGGACCACTGTTTAAGCTCTTTCACTATCATTTTGTCTTGTGTTGCATACTTTTCCTCAAGTCCAGTGGAAAGAGTTATGAATTAATACCTCAGCGTTCACATTGAAATATGGTTTGAATCATACTAAGAAATTTCACAAAAGAAGTATAATATGAATTCAGTATCTATCAAGAGGGCTCCATGAAAGTTTGATCTGAATAAAAAATTGAACGTTGCAACTAAAATATGTGTTAGGATCTTATTAAGAACTTTCATGTACGTCTACAAATAGCATAGCCTATCCTTAAGCTTTGCATTATTGCAGATCAGCTTCAAGTGATTCAGTACACATACACCTTTAATGGCGGGATTCAATCTGCAGAGTGGTAGAGAGCTTCGACATTTCAGCCATCCTCATATCTTGGAGCTGAGAAATTGGAATGGAGGAGCAACAGGTGAGCAACTGTATTGTAGAGGATGCATTAAACCTGTTAAAAATGGATTGGTCTACAGTTGTAAGGTCTGCAATTTTTTATCTTCACTTAAGCTGTGCAAAAATCCCTCAGCAGATAAACCATCCTGCTGATAATCGTGTTCTCAATTTTCTTTCTAGGCCCTGGGCTTATCCCTCAGGATTTTGTGTATGCGATGCATGTGGGCAACATATGAGACATGGTTTTGCCTTTCATTGCAGTCTGTGCAATTTAGATCTGCATCCTTCATGTGCAAATCTACCCATGAAATTTAATCACCCAACATCATCCTGAACACACACTAAAGCTCTATTTTGTTCATCCCTATGAGGACAAATCATTTACCTGCTGCGTCTGCAATGAGTGGAGCAAAACTTTGTGGCACTATCACTGCTCAGAGTGCCTGTACGACGTGCATGTGACCTGCACCTATTCTCTGAGAGAAGATCCGATGAATCAATTTTCTGAGAATTATACTGATGAACTAAAGCGACTTATTGAGAGCCTTCAAGAACTGAACCAGAGTCTTAATGCTTATACCCAAGGGCTAAGGGCCCGTCAGATGCCCATAAGAAATCCTCGGTATCCTGGCATATATTCTGATCTAATTCGACCATCTATGTTTAACAGCTCCTCGTCTTTTCATGTGCAGCAACAGCAACGTCCACCATTTCCATCTGCATATGAGAACATGAATTACAACATGTTTAGACAGCCAGGAATGGAATTCATAATGCAGAATTTGTTGGGAGGCACATCAAATAATGCTGATTTTATGAGTATGATGAGTCCAGGAGGAGGAGGAGGAGATGGTTTGGGCATTTTTGGAAATCCTAGCAGTTCGGAGGACTTGTCTAGTATTTTGAATATGATCAGTCCAGGAGGAGGAGGAGGTGATGGTCTAGATATTTTCGGGAATCTGAGTGGTTTGGGAGATTTTTCTAATATATTTGGATCTATGTTTGGCTTCGGATTCTTTTGAATTTCTGCTGACAGATGTACATACGTTTCAAATTGGTTTGTTTATGCTTGTCGTTCTTATAGTAGATTTTGTGTAGTAAACTTTAGAAACAGAGTAAGTATAAGGAAATAATGGAAAATTTGAAGAGTTAGTACTCTCAATTCCTGCCCTTTGAACCAAGAGGACTTTAAAATATAAAAGGGGCTTTTGTAGTGGCAGATCAATTGCAATTCTATATTTATTCCAGGCATAACTTTCAATTCCTGCTCGGAAAAACCTCCTGTGTGTTGCCATACATTATGCAGTTGATAGGAAAGTCAATGTTGGTGGTTATTAGACTGGACAACAAACATGTTATATGGGAAATTAATGTTAGTGATTCTACATCGGCTATCTACACTCTATATGTATCTGGTACGAATAAAATCAATTCAGTTTCCTTCACTGATGTGATAAATCTTGGGTTATATGGTTTCTAGTGTGAACAATATTGTTGAGTTTGTAAAGATCAGATTACTAGTTATTGATAGTTTTATTGGCAACTTAAAATAAAAGGACAAGTTTTTATAAAATCATGGTCCGTGTGATTAAAATAAAAGGCTAAGTTTATAAAATCATGGTCTGTATGTTTCTTTTAATAGTTATAGAAAGTGTTATTTGTCCATAGATATCTAGTGTCTGAATATATTTGATGTTTCTTCGATGCTTGTTATTCTTAAACAAATTTCAGTTTAATGATTAAAAAAAAATATAGCTAATAAAAGTAGAACAATTATTTACTACTTCAAAATTACTATTAGCTATTTGACCTAAAAAAATGTGATATTTTTTATTATAATATCAACTATAAACATTTTTTCATATATAATTGTAATGACGAAAATTGCACCCAATGCAATTTCGCATTCCGTACTCTATCCTTTAGCCTAATAAAGATCGATAATGCAATTCCCCCTATACTCAACTTTAATCTAGTCCCTAAATCCTTTTGTTTTCAGTATTTAATTGAATTTTTGTCGAGGATGCTAGTCCATTGGGACGTTACACTTCCGCTTGCCCACAAAGTGTAACACCTCTGTGGTTGTACATGCATCAAAAAATGCCTTCTTGCATGTCTTTTCTTCATTCTTTTCTTCATTGTTTCATTCTATTCAATCTCCATTCATTCTACTCACTCAGTCTTGCATTCTATTCACTCTATCTCTCATTCTCACACTCTCATTCTTCTCCTACACAATTTTCTTACAAGTTCCATTGCTCTTTGGCTTCTACATCAGAATTTTGATCTTCTTGGCTCATCTCAGGTGTTGCATACTCTCCTTCAACATCACTATCTTGCTTAAGGGAGGGTCATCACATCATTTCTATTGCATTATCATATTTATTTTAGTAGAATATTATCATTTTAACTTTTCTATCATCTTGCTATTCATAAGAATCAAGATTAAACCATTCAATGCCTCAAGGTAATCACTAATTACAACAAAGAGACTATGAAGAACACCGCCCTCACCATTCAAATGTTTTATCAATTTAATTAAGGAAGAACTAGGGTAAAAGGATGGTTGATGATGGCAGGGATGATAGCCACACATAGGAGAAGAAAGGTAAAATGGTTGAAACTTCGACCTTGGATGCCACGATGGATACTCAGGCCGTTCAAAAAGCCCCCCTGACTTTTGAAGAGAAGCTCCAATTTTTGTCTCAAGAATGGAATTCTATCAATGGTCTCAATTTGCTAGGAGACTTGTAGGTGTCTTGTGGTCTTGTGCTGGTCTCTGTTCTGCATGTTTTCACTGTTTCTTTTTGCTGGACGAAATGTTTAAGTTTAAGTTTATGTTTTAATTTTTGCTAGACGTCTCACTTCTCGTGAGCCCTTCATTTGTGTCTATGGCTATTTTGTATTGGGTACTAGCCCTTCCAGTCTTAATCTAATCAAAAATTTTCTAGATCATCTTGTCTATCAATATATCTTTAATTACTTTATTTTCTATATGTCTATCTAGATGTCTGTGGAGGTGGGAACACCTACGTGAGGGGTTGACTGAGGCAAACCCCTAAATATCCCCAACATTTTTTCTTGTTTTCATGTGTGTAAGTTGTTGATTTGGAGCATTGTAGGAGGATTCATAGCATTGGACCTCTTGTGAGTTCTTTCTTCTCTTTTCCATTTCATCACTTTATTTCATTTCATTTAATATATGCATGTTAGTTCTTTTTGTATTATTTCTATTATTTTCATTATTTTATTAGTTTAGAACTTCTAGATTTTAGTTTGCGAACTGCTAGTAGAATCTTTAGTGTTTTAGCAAGTTCTATTCTCAGACCGTATGAGACCACAACATACCTCGAGGACGTGTGCATGCCGCATTTTTTTCCTTGGCTAAGGGCCAACCAACTTTCTCACAAGACCTCTGAAGTTTGCTTTTTTAGTCTCTAAAATCCTTATTATGAAATGTCATAAAACATAAAATATAACCAAAACCCTTTGTCCTTCCACCATTGTCACCTGAGCTTTTCCCTTGAGGTAGTAGAAGAACACTCTCCTTTAGAGGAGGTAGGGGGTGTCATTTTTCCTCCACTACATTTTGGTAAACCCAACATGAGCCTATTTTTACCTTTTTTTGTCCAAAAAAAATCTTCTCTTGTTAGGACATGCATTGGATAGAGTGTTGTGACACTTTTTATGAATTTCACAACCCAGTCCACTACCTCTGGACACATATTTAGGAGAAGTTATCAACATCTAGATATGGGGTCTAGAAGACAGTTTAGTCCTCCTCGCCAAGGTCCTAATTTTGAGAAATTCTCTACATGTCTCTCATCCAATTTTTCCCCTCCTCTTGTTTCCACTCATCCATTAGTTGAAGTTCAAGTGGAGTCTCCACCAACCACTCCTTATAACTCTTCCTCTACCATAGCCAATGAATCTGATCTCATAGTTCTTGGTGAGAAAACCCATTCTTTGGAAGTGAGACTTGGAGAGTTTGAAGAGACTTTAACAAAAGAAAACACATACTCTCAAGCTACTCCTCTCCTTAATGATTTGAAAAATCTATTTATTTTTTGATTGCAGATGTCTAGAGTTACTTCGAGGGATTTCTAATATAGTGGAAACCTATGTCCCCTTGTACACTTCTATCTTGGGCAATCTCCAAGATGTCCAATCAGAAATCATTGGCCACCAGTTGTATGTTCTGATGCAAGGAGTGTCCATACATATGGTTGACACAGGTCCTATTCCCTCTTTCTCTACTGTTGATAATACCAATACCGTTCCCTTGGATGTTCCCAGGATTAAAGTGAATTTAGTCCCTTTGAGATTCAAAATTATTACATTTGGAACTTGAGTGTCTGGAACCTCAACTAGTCAGGCTCCATCAACTAATCCCATCCTTAAGGATTTGTTACAAAACATGGGGCATAAGTAATCTCAGTTGGACAACTTGACTAGTTCCACTTCTCAATCCACACTTCAACAATATTATCACCGTATTCCCTTAGCCCTTTCCATTCTGAATACTCCCATCCCTCAAGGGATAAAAATTCCTAATTTTGACAAGTACAATTGTAGAGGTGATCTAGAGACACATGTCTTGTCCTTTATTGCCACGTGTACTAATTTCTTTTATCATGACGATTTGTTAGCAAAGATATTCCAATAGTCCCTCAAGGACACTGCTTTGGAATGGTTTTGAGCACTTCTTGATATTCCATCTTTTCTTTCGACCAATTAGTAAATCAGTTCTTATAATAATTCCAAGAAATCATTGGACCAAAGATCACCTTCACTGATCTCGTTTGGTGTAGGAAGGGTACCCATGAAAAAGTAACTGATTTTGGCATTGCTTGTTATTAGTTCTTGCTCTCCCAAATCTCCTATGCCTTGTCTAATTCTGACGTACACTGTGTGTTCAATGAAACCCTGCTATTGATATTGCGAGAGAAATTCATCCTTATGAAGTATCCTTCCTTTTCTCATTTGTGTGTTGCACTACACAAATATCAACAGATGATGATGTGCAGTATGGGGATTCCTCATCCTCCCCTTAGGATAATTGGTTAGTTGTGTTTGTTTCTAGGGAATAAAAAAAGAATTAAAGTGGTAGTGAACATAGTATATATTCCTATTGAAAAGAACTCTATAGGATGTAAAAAAATCTTCATAAAGTTATTTGAGTCCTACATGAATGTTCTTCCCAAATTTTTAAAAGATGGTTTAACTTCCCTCCAAAAAATAAGACTGTTGTTCGAACCCTATCATAACTAGTATGACACACAAATAATTTTTCAATACAACCAAGTCTTTGGTCATGATACCAAGTGACGTGTGCATCTTAGACATGTCATCCAGGAGCACATTGACTATGGTATCATCTAACTCAATGGAAAGAAACAAAATTTTAATAAATCTATAGCCAATTTGAATAGCCAATTGTAGATATACATAGATCCTTTCCCTTCCCATTCTACCAACCTAGCTTGCTTCTTCATTGATTGATCCCAGCCCATCTAAATACATGAACATGGTTTTGTTCACTTATATTCCTCCTTCAGGTCATGAGGATAAGACATTTGGCATATAACATTCACACCACATGACTTGCTTCTGAATAAGGAACCTTCTCCGTTATACATACCAGATCAAGTCAATGATAATGTCTTGAATAGCATTATGGTTGACCCTACTATTCGGGTCAATGTCATCACGAAGGAGACCCTCTTTATAAACAACATACACAAGGAGGAATATGATGAGTCACAGACCATGCCCCATACTCATGATGCTCTTTCTATCCCACCCATTGGCTCTATCTCTTTATCAGTCTTTGTCGGACCTAAATCTCTTAAAGTCCAATTTGTTGTGATACCTAAATCTGATCTATTCAGGGTTAGACTAGTCATTTCATGGCCAGTCTCCATGAATGTGATCATCTCAGTTGTCTATAAGTGTTTGAAGTTTCCTCATGATGGCACGGTGTATACTATCTAGGATATTGGATATAAATCGCTTGTGTCACATGGGGCTTTTCCCTAGACCATTTTTGGACTACTCTAGTTGACCCTTACTGCCTCAAGGGGACTTGCTATACAAGGCCTACTTTAGGTATAACATTGGAGCTTTGGTCTCTAATGTTGTCTTCTTTCCTTCTTCCCATATTATTTCTATGAAGGCCTCTATGTGTGTGCAACAACATGCCTCATCCTTTGCACCTTTGAAGGCTAATGATAAGCAAGATCTCACCCATAAACCTTCTCCTCCCTTTTCTTCTTCTTTTTTTTGTAGCTTCACAACCTCTGGCGGTGTCATCTATTCCCCCTACTTGATGCAGGAGCATCATATTTTTTTAAAATATCTTTTTGTACTTTTCCTCACCTAATGCCACCATATATGAAGCCATAAGTTTTTAAATTTTAAATTTTAATTTTATTTTGATTTGGGGGTAGCAAACTACCTTCTCGTATGCTCATTTAATGAGCATCAACAATAAAAATGAAAAAGGGAAAACTTGAGTGAGAGTTTTGAGTTCAAAAGAGGTAGTTGGGGGAATTTATGAAATGTTTGAATGTTGCAACTATTTTAGGTAGGATTTGTAGAGGAAGCTTCCAGATTTTTGGTAGTTTTGAGGAGAAAAACATAACAACAAATAAAGGGAAGAATAAAAAGAGAAAAAAAGTAAGTTCCAGAGCAATAGTAAGCATAGAAGAACAAAAGTGACAAAGGGAATAAAGGAAAGATTAGATGAAGCAAAAGAAATAGAGGAAAATAATAGAAACATAACAAACAAAGAGGAAGGGAGAACAATAACAAAGGAAGTTTTGTTTTCAAACTATTGTATAAATGCATGTAAAAGTTCTTTTAAAGAAAATTATATTTTGAATATATAATTATCCTGTCCATAGTTGTTATCTCTATGCATGTGTTGTGAGTGGTATTTGAAATTAGTTTTATATTATGAAAGTATGATTTTTATTTGCAAGTTTGAAGTCCTTTATGAAGTTGAAACTATAAACGGTCACCTATAGCCATTGCTACAACTACCCGTAGTAGTATATTTTTGACAACGTAGTTTGTGTCTCTACAGTTGATTTTTTTCTTCTAAAACTTGTTATTGGACCTACAACATGTGTGTAGACCTTTGTAAAGGTTGTGTGAGGTTTCTTATAGCATCATAGCCTCTCCTTTTCCACTTGTTTGATCATTTTAGTGGGATTTTAGGCACCTACAAGGGGGTGGGTCCCATCAGTGTGGTATTAGAGCATAAGTATAGCTTTGGGAAGAAGGATAGTGAGTTGAGGTTGGGGTTTTAGAAGAATCATTGTGAGTTGAAATTGTGGGTGTGTCCCTACATCAAGGGATATTGCAGATAGGAGACTGCAATAAGAAGGATATTTAGAGCAGCAAGATGCCAATACCAAGGAGAAGGATGAAAAAGGTTGTAGATGTAGAAGCGACAAGAAGAATAGATGAGGTGTTAGAAACCCTAAGTGGAATGTAGGAAAGAATGAATACAATAGAAGGTGGAATGAGAAGAGGCAGAGCACATAAAGATAGTGACAATGAAGATGATAATATGGCTAGACAAGAAGGTGATAATGCAAATGGGGATATGGATGCAGGTGAAATAAGGATTATAAGAGCTATATCAAATATTGAGAAAGAAACAAGGGTGAAACTACCAAGTTTCTTAGGAAGTTTGAAACCTAATAAACTAATTGACTGGATAACAAAGATGGAGGAATACTTTGAATATGATGAAGTAGAGGACCCTAAAAGAGTGAAAATTGCTCAAACAAGGTTGAAAGGGCATGCAACACTCTAGTGAAAAGAGGTGCAAGCTAAAAGAAGAATAAATGGCAGAGATAAGATCATAATACGAGATCAAATGGTAAGCAAGATGAAGGCTACATTTCCACCTAGTGATTATCAACTCGAGCTTCTCAATAAATTATATAATTTAAGAAAATAAGACAAAGAGATTTGAGTGTGAAGGCCTATATAGAGGATTTTTACAATATTTCTATCAAATTGGTCATAATGAGTTATACCGATGAAAAAGTAGCAAGATATGTTAATGGATTGAGGTTGAATATTCAAGATGAACTCAATATGATAAGGCTACGAAATCTGGAAGAAGCATACTAGTATGCTCTAAAGGCTGAAGGTAAATTTGCAAGGAAGAAAGGAATACACAAAGGTAGAGGTGGATTCAACAAAGGAAAAGTGTAGCAATAGAAAAACTACAACCATGGTAAGGAGGCTAGTCCTTCAAAAAGTCAAAAGGAGAAAGATGAAACAAGATCAAGACCATACCCTATGAAAGGTAGAGGTGGATATGGAAGAGGAAATGGTAGAGGCTTCCAAGGCACATGTTTTAATTATGGACAGTCAAGACATAGGTTTTATGAATTCTCAAATTGCAAACTAGAAGAATCAAAGAGAATAGGGGCAGCAAGTGTCCAGGTAGCAAAAGGGGATAATGAATCTATAGGGTCTATTAGTCAACCAAATGAACCTAAGAGAGGAGAGGAACTTATGATGAAGAGGAAACTACTAAAACCAGTTAAGAAAGAAGATGAACCTATGCAAATAATTTTTTTGTTTAGGACAATATGTAAATCGGGTAGAAAATGCTACAAGGTTATAATAGATAGTGGAAAAATTGATAATTTAGTTTTAGTTGAAATGGTGGACAAGTTGGGGTTAAAAAGGATAGCTCACCCTACCCCTTACAAGGTCTCATGGTTGCAAAAAGGGCACCAAGTCTTGGTTGATCACCAATGCTTTGTGAATTTTCAAATATGTGCTTATGAAGATGAGGTGTGGTGTGATATCATGCCTATGGATGTGTGTCACTTACTCTTAGGGAGGCCATGATATTTTGATAGGAAGGAAATCCATAATGAGAGAGAAAACACTTATACATTAGAGAAAAATGGGAGAAAACACAGTCTTATGCCATTAGTAACCAAGGAAGAAGAGGTGGAAAGTGGTCCAAGAACACTGCTAGTAATAGGGAAGAAATTCTTGAAAGAGATTAAAGGGAAAAACTATGTTTTGCATTAGTCCCCAAGGAGCTACAAGCAGATACAAAAACTGACAGCAGTGAAATGCCTTTAGAAATAAAGGGGTTGCTTGAAGAGTTTGATGATATTGTGTCCAAATATTTAATGGAAGGACTACTAGCTATGAGGAGCATCAATCATCATATTGATTCGATTCTAGGGGCAAGTTTACCCAAAAAAGTTTCCTATAAGTTGAAACCTATAGAAAATGAAGAGGTGAACAAACAAGTGTAGTAATTATTGGAAAGAGGATTGATTAGAGAGAGCCTTAGCCCATGTGCGGTACCAAGTGTGTTAGCACCAAAGAAGGATGGTGAATGGAGAATGTGAATGAACTCAAGAGCCATCAAAAAAATAACAATAAGGTATCATTTTCCTTTACCAAGAATGGATGATCTCATGGGTTGTTTGGGAAAGGCTAGGTATTTTACAAAATTATTTAAGGAGTGGATATCAAAAAATTAGGATAAGAGAGGGCGATGAGTAGAAGACTAATTTTAAGACCAAAGAGGGGCTATATGAATTGTTAGTAATTCCCCTTGGGTTAACAAATGCACCCAACACGTTTATGAGGTTAATGAATAAAGTATTGAAACTATTTTTAGGGAAGTTTGTGATTGTTTATCTTGATGATATTCTAATTTTTAGTAGCAACAAAGAAGAGAATTTGTTACACATTAGACAAGTCTTACAAAGGCTCAAAGAAGAAAGGTTATTAGTGAAATTGAAAAGTGCAGTTTTATGAAGGAGAAATTGGTTTATTTGGGATATGTTATCTCTCAACAAGGGATGCAAATAGATATAGGAAAGGTACATGCTATCATTGAATAGCCAATTTATGAGGTTAATGAATGAAGTATTGAAACTTATTTTAGGGAAGTTTGTGATTGTTTATCTTGATGATATTCTAATTTTTAGTAGCAACAAAGAAGAGCATTTGTTACACATTAGACAAGTCTTACAAAGACTCAAAGAAGAAAGGTTATTAGTGAACTTGAAAAGTGCACTTTTATGAAGGAGAAATTGGTTTATTTGGAATATGTTATCTCTCAACAAGGTATGCAAATAGATCTAGGAAAGGTACATGCTATCATTGAATAGCCAATGCCTAGAATTGTACATGATGCTAGAAGTTTCCATGGTTTAGCAAGTTTCTATAGTAGATTTATTCAAAATCTTAGTGGTATATGTGCACCCATAACTAAAAATACAAGGGGAGATAAGAAAGAGTTTAAGTGGACAACAATAGCAAATAAAAGTTTTGATATTTTGAAGAAGGTCACCAAGGAACTAGTATTAGCATTGCATGATTTTGAAAAGGTGTTTCAAGTAGATTGTGATGTAAGTGGGAGAACCATAGGAGTGGTTTTATGTTCTATTGCATACTTTAGTGAAAAGCTTAATGATGCCAAGAAGAGGTGTTAAGTTTATGATCAAGAATTTTATCCCATTGTGCAAGCTTTAAAAAAGTGGTGTCATTATTTGCTTCCAAAGGAGTTTATTCTTTACATGTAGATCATCATGCTTTGAAATTTATTAATAGTCAAACGAAGTTGAACCAATGACACATGAAGTGGGTTGAATTCCTACAAGGATTTAATTTTTTTCTCAAACATAGAAGTGGGAGTTTAAATAAAGTAGTGGACGCATTGAGTAGAAGAGAAACATTGTTGACTGAAATGAGAGTTGAAGTAGTTGGATTTGATGCTATGAAAGAGTTGTATAAGGATGATTTGGACTTTAATGATGTATGGAAAACATGTATGGAGCCTACTAGTATGGATAAGACACCTTGGATGGATTATTTTATACAAGATGGATTGATTTTCAAAGGACAACAAATTTGCATACCTCAAGGTTTAATGAGGCATAATTTGATAAGACAAAAACATTGTAGTCAATTAGCTAAATTTTTTGGAAATGATAAAAAAATTGCACAACTTAGTGAAATATATTTTTGGCCAATGATGAGGGAAAAAATATAAAATTTTCTCAAGGATGTCAATATTGTCAATATGCAAATGGAGGGAGTCAAAATACAGGCCTATATCAGCCATTACCCATACTGGAGAAGCCATGGGAAGATGTCTGGATTTTGTGCTCAGACTACCAAGAACACAAAGAGGTAAGGATTCCATTTTTGTGGTTGTTGATAGATTTTACAAAATGGCTCACTTTATAGCATGGAAGAAGACGTGTGATGCAACACATTTAGCAAAGTTTTTCTTTGTGAAGGTTGTTAGATTACATGGTTTACCAAGAAGTATAGTTTCAGACCGAGATACTAAGTTTGTGGGACATTTTTGGAGGACATTTTGGATGAAATTAGGGACTAATATAAAGTTTAGTTCTACATATCATCCTCAAACAGATGGATAGACTAAAATTGTTAACTGTAGCTTAGGAAATTTGCTAAGATGTTTAGTTGGTGACAAGCCTAAGCAATGGGCTTTGGTATTTCTCAAGTTAAGTTTTCATATAATGACTCAGTCAACAAAGGTGCAAGGAAGACTCTATTTTATATTGTATATGGGTACAATCCTAGGGGTATTTCAGGGCTAAGGGAGCTTGCAAATACTGAGGGATATAAAAGAAGTGTTGAAGGAGAGGATTTTGGAAAAATATATGCAAGATTTACATCAGCAAGTGAGAGGAAGACTCAGTTGGAGCAACCAACAGTATAAAAGAGAACGCTGATTTGAAGAGGAGAGAAAATAATTTTGAAATGGGAGACATGGTATTTCAACACATATATGAAAGGAAATATTTCCCAGCCATGCCTACAACAAAATCAAGTGGAAGAATATTGGACCGTGTAAGATCATCAAGAAGTTCTCACCAAATGCCTATGAATTAGAGCTACCTAAAGGTTTGGAAATATCTCCAATTTTTAATGTTTCTAATTTATATACTTACCATGAGGGAGATACATCCCAATAGCAAGAAAAAGAGGATATCTTACAAGAAAAATAGGAGCAACTACCCAAGTAAGCATGAGAGGAAATTGAAGTTATTTTGGATTCAAGAGTGTTTAGGAAGACAAGGGGCAAAAAATACAGTGAGTATCTAGTAAAATGAAAGGGTAGACCAGTGGAAGATGCAATGTGGATAAGCCCAACAGAGTTGGAATCGTTATAGTTAACACAAGATGACAAAGTTGCTAACCCACAACAATGGGACCTTTAACTCACAACAATATATAAAATTTTACACAACACAATTTTCTAGCCCAATAGTTTGATGCATGGGTATCATATTTTTTTAAAATACTTTTTTGTACTTTTCCTCAAATAATTGCACTATATATGGAGCCATAAGTTTTTAAATTTTAAATTTGATTTTTTTTTTTGATTTGGAGGTAGCAAACTGCCTTCTTGTATGCTCATTTAATGAGCAACACCAATAAAAATTAAAAAGGGAAAACTTGAGCGAGAGTTTTGAGTTCAAAAGAGGTAGTTGGGGGAATTTATGAAAGGTTTTGAACATTGCAACTATTTTAGGTGATATTTGTAGAGGAAGCTTCTAGATTTTTGGTAGTTTTAAGGAGAAGAATAGAACAACAAAAAGAGGGAAGAAGAAAAAGAGAAAAAAGGGAAGTTCTAGAGCAGCAATAAGCATAGAAGAACAAAAGTGACATAGATAATTAATGAAAGATTATCTGAAGTAGAAGGAATAGAGGAAAACAATAGACACATAGCAAACAAAGAGGAAGGAAGATGAATAAAAAAGGAAGTTCTATTTTGCAGCTATTGTATAAATGCATGTAAAAGAATGTAAAAAAAATGTATTTTGAATAAATATAATTATCCTCTCCATAGTTGTTATCACTATGCATGTGTTGTGAGTGGTATTTGAAATTAGTTTTTTGTTCTAAAATTATGAATTTTTATTTGCAAGCTTGAAGTCTTTTATGAAGCTGAAATTGTAAATAATCACCTATAGCCATTGTTGCAACTGCCCACAACAATAGTCTGTTTTTGATAGCAACTTAGTTTGTGACTCTGAAGTTGATTTTATGCCTCTAAAACTTGTTATTGGACCTACAACACATGCGTAGACCTCTATAAAGGTTGCTTGAGGTTTCTTACAACAACAAAACCAGTCCTTTTCCACTTGTTTTCTCATTTTAGTGGGTTTTTAGGTGTTGTGGAGGTCTAAACCACAAGTCTTCTAACTCTTGAGTTTTCCCACTATTCCCCGACCCACCTTATATGAGAAAGGGAAGCATTCACATGGATTTGTCCCTACATATCGGCTTCTGAGGCCTCATCCCATTCCTCAACATACCTCTAAAGTAGGCAAAGGAAAGCCCGACCCATAGTCGAGACCCCAGTCTCTATCTTTGATCCTCCTCTTGTCCTTCTTTAGGATCTCACTCTTCTGCTGGTGATGGTTATGGAGGCTACTCCTACAATGAAACATGATCCCTTGAAGTCCTCTCGAGCTACACCTCCTAGTGCCCATAGCTATTGCAATCTGATTATGCATGAGCATAAGCATCATCGATGAGTATTGGCTCAAGAGCATGAAGCTTCACAGAAGACCAAGGATGCACCTACTCTTTTTGCTTCTACTTCTATCTCCCCTGTTGATTCCATTTTCACTCTTGCTCTTGATTTTGTTTCAATTCCTAGTTCTATTCCCATCACCTCTATTTTTCTTTGAGCTTCCTTGATAGATCTCAATGAGCCTCACCCCAAGCATGTGCAAGTTTTCATCTTTTCTTTTGTAAATCCTACTTTGATCACTTCTTTACCAGATCTTCCTCCTTTCCTTGAGCTCATAGATATGCCTCATATAAATTTTGTGTCTACCATGAATCATTTTCCTTCCCCCTCTTCTTCTTCTACTTTGAGAACCCACATCCTTCACTTAAGCATAAGTTGGAGGATGACCTTGTTTCAAATGATGGTCGTAAAAGGTTTTCCTTATCTTCTACATCTTGTTCTACTTTGGATTGTACCATTCTCATGACAAAGGCGATACCTCCTTCCTCAGAGTTTGTCACTACCCCTTTTCAGAGGTTAAAAATTACTCTCAAGTTTCTCATCCTCCTCCTATTCAGTCACACCACTTCACTCAAATAAAGTGTATGTTTGACTCATTCAACCTGATATCTCGACTCTCTTATCTATCTTTCCTATATTGTTGACGTTGACCTTGCATGAGTTTATCGATGGAGACCTCGAGGGGCATTCCTCTTTGTCTCTTGCTAGAGGTGAGTTGAAAAGAATTACCCTTGCTATCCCCCCTATAGGCTCATATTCTCTCCCCCTACGATGATCTAGATTAGGAGCAAGATGACTTGTTGGAGGTGTTAGACTAGAGTGGCACCTCTTCTTTATCTTTAGATTAGATTTGTGTGTTTGTTTGTGTTACCCTGTACTTGTTTGTTTATGTTTGTACTCTTACTTGGATGACCCTCGCTACCCTTGTAGGTACTTGGATACTAGAGAGAAAATATGTCATACACTTCTTCTATTTGTCTCATCATTCTTGAATATGTTGTAAACTTTTATTTTTTATGTCGGGAATGATGCAAAGTATTGAGGCATTTAGGCCTCTTCCATGTTGACCCAAATTTTTATTTTTTCTTCATGTGCTCTTCTTCCCATTTTGATCTATTTGGGGGTGATAAAAATTTATATACATTATACCATCTTTATCTATATGTACATACATTTATGAGAAGTTCTAACCCCAAATAATTGGACACCCCTATGATCTTGATTTCTTCATCTCTACTTTTCTTGATGTTGTAGATTCTATGTGTTTTCCCTTGCATGAAAACATCCCACAAATACATCTCGCTATGTATTTTGTGTCACAATATCTATTTGTATTTCTCTTCTCATTAAAATGACATGTGCTCCTCTGTGTAGCATACATCATTCTAAGGGGGGTATCATAATTGTTCAAAAAATTATCTTAAAAAAAAAAATCTTGATGTCTTATGATCTCATCGTCTAGCTTGGGGGCAACTTGACTAGACTTGTATTGTCTTTTCTATGGCTGTCCTACAATGTAGTTTACATCAGCCACAAGCCTATTTTCTTGCCATATGGTCTCTAGCTTGGTAGCCACACCTATCTACACTATATTTAATATGATCATAGTATGTCATGTCTATGGATTTTATCATGTCTAATTTTTACTTTTTCACCTAATGTATTTATCTAAAACTAACATGTTTTAGTGAGATTGTAATTAGCTTTATAGGATGGAAGAGTTGTGTCCTCTTCGTGTCTTGGCGTAGCTTCTCTATTACATATATTAGATCAAAGACCCACGTCCTCTTTGTCCTAGGTATATTCTCTTTAACCTCTTTATCTACTCTAGCTCACACATGTTAGAATACATATGCTCACTAAAGTGGGGACAAAATGTAATGCCAAAAAATGCACCCAATGCAATTTCACATTCCATAGTCTCCCCTTTGGCCTAATAAAGGTCGATAATGCAACTCCCCCTACCCAACCTTTATCTAGTCCCTAAACCCCTTTGTTTTCGACATTTAAGTGAATTTTTTCATAGACTCTAGTGCAATGCATAGACATCTGTGTGCCGTGTAAACTTCTTGAAAAGATTCCCGACTCTATGACCATTGGGAAATTACATTTCCACTTTCCCGCAAATTGTAACACCTTTGTGGTTGCAAACACACTGAAAAATTCCTTCTTGCATGCCTTTTCTTCATTCTTTCATTATATTCAATCTCCATTCATTCTACTCACTCAATGTTGTATAATTTTATTCAGTCTAGCTCTCATTCTAACAATCTCATTCTTCTCTTACACCATTTTCTTGCAAGTCCTATTGCTCTTTGGCTTCTACATCAATATTTTGATCTTATTGGCTCATCTTGCATGTTGCATACTCTCCTTCGACATCACTATCTTGCTTAAGAGAGGGTAATAACATCCTTTCTATTACAATATCATATTTAGTTTAGTAATATACTGTCATTTAAACTTGTCCGTCTATTTCTTTATTCACTTTCTTTTATATTTGTCTATTTGGCTATTAGTGGAGGTGGGAACACCTATGCAAGGTTTTGATTGAGGCAAACCTCTAAACAACCCCAGCATTTTCCCTTATTTTTGGTTGTGTAGGTTGTTGATTTGGAGCATTGCAGGATGCTTCATAACGTTGGACCTCTTGTGAGTTCTTTATTCTCTTTTCCATTTTTTCACTTCATTTTGCTTCTTTTAATCTATGCATGCTAGTTATTTTTAATTATTTCTATTATTTTAATTATTTTTTTAGTTTAGTAGAACTTCCATATTTTAGTTTTTGAACTATCAATAGAATCTTTAGTGTTTATGTTAGCAAGTTTTGTTCTTGAACATTACGAGATCATAGCACACCACAAGGACGTCTATGTGCCACACTGTCATCCTTGGCCGAGGGCTAGTAAACTTGCTCATGAGACCTTTGAAGTATTCTCTTTCAATCTGTAAAATCCTTATTCTAAAATATGTCATAAAACATACATATAACCAAAACCATTTGTCCTTCCACCTTTGTCACTTAAGCTTTTCCCTTTAGGTAGTAGAGGAACACTCTCCCTTAGGGGAGGTAGGGGTGTCATTTTTCCTCCACTACAATAACAATCACATATAAAAATCTTAATCAACTACATGTAATCCACATCTATTGTTTTGCAAATAACCAATAGTTAATTGCCTTTTAAAGAGGGGTTTATGTATTTAATTATAACACATTGTAAATCACCTTGTTTATTTTGTGATATGTAAATTCTTGACTAATCATTTTTCTTTTTGACATGAATTCTCCACTAAGAGAAAATCATAAGGTTTTCCATTATCTCTTTGGATAGTGTTGGCAAGTATGTTCTCAAATTATAATCATATATCCTTTAGTTTCACCTTGTTCCCATGTTTAGCTTATCATTGTACTAGTGGTCATGGAGATGCCAAGTCATCATTATTGGGTCCATTATTTTTTTACCATGTGATTAGTGTGGATTGTCATGGTTGACCCAATAAAGGTCTTATATAAATGTATAATCTCATTAATAGCCATAAACACATTTGATATTGTGATGATATGGATGATTTGGTTATCAATGGGGGTCTTGATTATTTTTTATGATATATTATTGTAGGGTTAATGGACTATTTATGCTATTTGAGATGGATATATCACATGCTCTTTGAGCTCATTTTGTTGTATGTGTTAGGATGGAGGCTTCATGGACCATTATATCTTATTTTTTCAATAATTTTAGTCCATTTACTATGAAATTTTATGTGCTCATGGTGATTGGCTGCTACAATGTGTATTGATGATCTTACTAGCCAATAGATCTATGTCCTCAATTTTCTTTGGTGTGTGTGTGTGTTTTAGCACTTTTCGAAGCCCATGAGTAAGATTCCTAAATATTTTTCCTGTGTGACCAAGTATATGATGGTTTAAGGTGTAACATTGCGAGCTCAACTATTTTTTATTGATCAATTAGACCAATCTATGCTATCATTATTGGTGATCACATATTTTAGGACTCCTTAGTCCTAACTCCTTTTTTATTTTAATAATATCTTCGAATGCATATGTTTTGTAAGTCATCCCTTGACCCATTTTAAATAATCCCATATGCTTCATAAATATTAGTTAGAATGAGTAAAAATAGTATAAATATAGGATGTATGCTATTGAGTATCTATTAATTATATTTTATTTAGTGCTACTCAAATGATCTTTCCCCTTTGAAGAGGAAAATGATATTATATAACAAAGTTCCACTAAATTCAATACAATAATATATACCATGTTTTCATTTTGAGTATTTATTTCTTATATTTTATCTTTGGCTAATCTATTGGAGATTCCTCACATTTCGTATCAAAGATTTTTCTAGGGCCATATTTGTTGTAGTAATCTTATTTCTTAAAGTGCTTTTCCTCTCTAAGCTTATATGAATAACCATCATATGTTCTCACCTAACCTTTTTGAGGATCTTGGTAACCAAAAATGGTTATTGTTGGTGTCATCCACCTCCCAAGAGCACCATCTATAGTAAAACACCTTCACGATATAAAGAGAAGCACTATGCTATTTCACCAGAAGAGAGAATGAATTAAGATGCGATATATTACACAATGTTCAATAGTGCCTTATAAAGGCAAGAAAATATATGATGGGTGGAAAAACTACCCACACGAGAAAAAACCACCCAGGAGATTAACCTAAGTTAAACTTAAATACACTAACACCCCCCCTTAAGTGAAAACTTAGGGAGAATGAAGATGTAAAAATTCAAAAAATGAAATATGGGTCATGGCTACACAACCATGTTAGCTACCCATTTACAATGCAATCTCTCACAACTAGAGAAAAGGAGAAAAACCCTGTAGGAAAAAACCCCTCTCCAAAAGAGAGAAAAAAAAAACAAGACAAGATGCATGGATGGAGGACTCAATCATACCCCCAACTTGACTACATACATCCTATATATACAATCAATGATCTCCCCATGGGAAGGAAAAAAGGAGATATTATATCCCCTCATAATGAAGAAGCTCCAATGCCGATGAAATATGCTTGAAAATAAAAGATAATCCAATGCCTACAAGCAACTCCTCTCCCCTTAGGAACAAACAAGTCCACTAGGTGATGAAGAAGCCACTCCATGTCCAACTAAAAAGAGGCAGGAAATCTCCAAATAGAGTAATTCACCACATAATCATGTTAAAAAACAACCAAGAAATGTGATGAATCAAGTGAAAGTGAAGGATCATCAATGCCAACCTCCAACGACAATCTTGATGTATTAGCTGCCATGCTAAAACTGTCATCAAAGAGGAGAGAAATTCCCTCAAGTATATCTCCCAAATCTGCAAGATGAGACTCCACAAACAAATTTGAGATAAAGTAAAATAAAATCTGTAGTGAACTCTACAGTCTTCAGTACCTCACCATGAGTGATCTGATAGATGGATAGAAGATTTGTGTGCAACTCAAGTATACATAGTACATCCCTAAAACAACCATCACCAATCTCAACATTACCTACCCCCGCAAAATCCAAAAGCTTATTATCTCCCAACAAAATCTTGGAAATGTCAGTAGGATGAAGACCCAAAAAAGGATAGGGATTAAAACCCATGTGGTGAGATGGTCCTGAATCTAAGAACCATCCATCACAACCAAAATGAGCTACATAAGTCACCACTGCATGTCCTTTACTCATGTATTATTTATCTTCTTTACTACTTACAAATCCTACATTCCCTGACATTGTAGGGTTGGATGATGACGGAGATGCAAAGGGTGTAGATGGAGGAGTCACATATGAGGCCAATGGAATATTGTTTTTCTAAAGAAGATGTGAGAGCTCATCAATATTCTTCATATAACAATGGTGTTTTTCATGCCCTTTCTTCTTGCAATATACACAACTGAATTTCTCCTTCTTAGGCTTGTCCTCTTTTGAAGAGGTGGAAGTCTCATTTGACTTTGTCTTAGTTTTAGATTTCTTCTTCCCTTTGCTCTTAGATTCTTGTGCAACCAATGCATGATTCATGGAGACCCCCTCTAAATTGGCAAGTTTGGCTTGCTCCCTTGTCAATCGGTCACATAAAGTCTCATAAAAAGGTGTTTGGAAAGCGTTTCCCAAAGCATCCATGGTAAAGTAAAAGGTAGAAGAAAATACTAAAATGGGCCTCTTAGCTTAGACAAAATAAAAAGTATGGACTCCTTATCAATTTTTCTCTTCCCACATCTCGCCAATTGTGACCTTACAAATTTGAACTTGACTAAAAAGTCATCAATGGAGGGAAATGCATTAGGGGAAAGAGAGGTTAATTCAACCTCTAGTTGCAAGGCACATAATTCACTGACTTGACCAAATAGGTTATGTAACTTATCCCATATCTCCTTGGGTGTATCACACTCATCAATATGAAAAAGGAGACTGTCAGAAACATTCAATTTTATCAAACCCATAGCTTCATCACACTTATTTCTATGGGAAAATATTTCATATTCCTTGCTAAGAGTGGGTTGGTATCACTCAGTGTCGACCACAGACCCTTAGACTAAAGCAACCTACACATTTTCATATTCCAGGTATGGTAGTTATGGGGAGCTAACAATTCAATTGACTTAGGAGTAGCCATTGCAACAAAAGACAAAAGATACACTAAAATGAAGCCTCCAAGAAAATATCAACTAAGCAACTTCTCCAAAAAAAAATCTCCAAAAAAAAATCTCCAAAAAATATTACTCAAGAAATTAAAAAGACTAAATTTGGAAAATTAGAGAAAAATATTATGCACCTTACTATTTGATCGTTGTAGATCATTGCACCAAATCAACTATCAAGCCTCCACACAAAGCATAAAATCACTAACCTCTTCACAATTTGTGAGACTTGCTCACACCACCTATGCACACTGCAATGCTATTTAAATAGCAAAAAACTACCCACCACTGCCAATCTGGGATAATGTTTACCTCAAAACCAACTTCAAAAACTTGGGGCCCACACCACTTTGTAGAAGCCCTAAATATTTTGGGGAAAACTTTATAAAATATAAAGTTTGAAAAAAGGTATGTCTGAGCATTCACAGAGCCAAAAAATTTGAACCTCCAATGGCACTCACAAAAACGTGAAAATCACGTACCATATAGTGTTCACTACCTGCAAACAGTAGATTGAAATTGCTAGCTAATGAAGAATGCCTCCACCAAATAGGATCGGGCCAACAACAAATCAACCTTCTAGATTACACCCACACACAACCTTCAAACAACCTTTAATGCCTTCAACAAGCAGACTTGACCAGTAATGTGCTTTTTGCAGCCTCAGTCACCTCTCTTTCATAGCAAAAAATGATGCCTCTTTCTCACATGCAATGATTGGAGAAAATAAAAAATGAATCAGCCTCTTCAAGTTTCGACACCTTCAACAAGTTTCAAACGCTTCCAAACAAGAAAAAAAATCACACCTCTACTCAAGCAAAAGTAGCACACTACCTCGGGTCTATCTTCAAACTAAACTTGCATCCTATGGGAGGAAAATGTGCCTCGACCATAGAATTTCCAATCGTTGAAAAGGAATTCACACCTCCAAACACACAAACAACTTCTCTATGCACAGGAAATTCAACACCAAGAGGTTCTATGCAAAACCAGGAAAAAAATGAAAAATAAGCATTTTTCAAGTGCCAAAAAAAAAATGATCTCATACAACTTTCGATGAAAACTCTCAAAGGAAGGATTGTAGAATGGTTAGCTCTAATACCATGTTGGTGTCATCCACCTCCCAGGAGCACAATCTTCAACAAAACACCTTTACGAGATACAGAGAAGCACTATGCTATTTCACCAGAAGACAGAATGAATTGAGATGCGATATATTACACAATGTACAATAGTTCCTTATAAAGGAAAGAAAATATATGATGGGTGGAACAACTACCCACACGGGAAAAAACCACCTGAGAGATTAACCTAAGTTAAACTTAAATACACTAACAATTACAATAGTAACAACATTGATTATTTCCTCTATTTTTTAGTATTTTCTTAAAGGATATAAATCATATATTGGGGGTTCTAAAATAATCATAGAGGATTTGTCATTATGGGCATAACTGGTTTCCCCATAAAGGTCTCCTATGAAGGAGGGAAGGGTTTCCTTTCCAAGCCATACCATTAGATATATTAAGATGGAATCATGGAATTCATATGGTTGAAGGTGATCTAGACCTAGGTTGCAAGAAAATCTTCAGGGCTTCTTTAATTTATGCAAAGGTATGTGGAAGCTCACAACTATATACAAAGTCTATCTATGAATTGGGTATTGGTATCAACATACTCCTCACTTCTCTAGACCTTTTATGAAGAATCCAACTTAGTCAAGACTAAAAGATCTTCTAAGGATATTTAAAAAAACTTGACATAAGATTTCCACTATGTTTATATATAAAAAAAATTAATTGCAAGATTTTTTTTGGCAAATCTTAGATAGTAGATTTAGTGCAATTGTTGCTATAACCACTTTCTGATCACAACGATCCCTCTAGGGTGAGGTGAGAACACATAGTGGACAAATACAAGCTATTCTAAATGGATAAAGCTACTTATAGAATAGCCATAGAGAGCTTTGATACCACTTGCAATGAACATGTAAGACAAGACAATATATAAAATGAGAGAAATATAATGTTTTTATTATCTTCTCATTATAATTTTGAGGGGCAATCTCCCAATAGAACACATACTTCAATTACAAATATCCAAAATACCTTCTATTTGAAAAGTCATAACAATCTATAGAACCCTGTTAAAGATAACTCCTACCATCCCACCGCAAGATAATTACTTTATTCTAACTAACTAGTGAGATGACTAATTACTTAGAATAGTTATAATATATAAAATCATACCTGAAACAACTCTTTCTATCCCATACATGTGAGGCAATTACTTTACTCTAATCAACTAATGGAATGATTAACTAGTTAAAATTATTACAATATATAAAATTTTGCCAAAGATAATACCACTATCCCATATATATGAGAATTTCTAAACACAACCACTCATAGTATCATATATCTTATTTCGCCAATCACAAAACAATGCATATCTGCCACATTCATAGAGATTTAAAAGAATCCAAAGCCAAACAGAGACCCAAATAACATCAGAGAAATCCCCAAAACCGTCGAGGCCCTCCTAAACACCCCATCCGTTTCCTCCTCCACCTGGATTCATAATACATATGAGAATTTAGACACAACTTACAAAACATATACACCCACTAATACTATCATATATCTTATTTTTCCAATCACAAAGCAATGCATACCTGCCACACTCATAAAGATTTAAAAGAATCCAAAGCCAAACATAGATCCAATAACATCAGAGGAATCCCCAAAACCATTGAGGCCCTCCAAAACACCCCATCCGTTTCCTCCTCCACCTGGATTCGTAAAAGATTGAAAAATACTCCCCAGTACTGTCTGCATCATGGCTCCGATCACTGGCCTCACAAACATATTACACGTCGTGTTATATGGGTGTTGGAATGGAGGACGTTGATGCTGCTGCATTTGATGCCCTCCACCGTAATTCACATATGCCCGGTTTATGGCTTGAGAAGTTTCATTCAGCAGGGATTCTCTGAGGGAAGGTATTTGTGTGCAGTTCACATGCAAATCGTAGCGGCACTCAGAACAGTGATAATGCCACGAATCTCCACGTCTCCGACAGACATTACAGGTAAAAGCTCCGTTCTCATAGGGAGGAATGAAGAAGAGAGCCAACGTATGCTGCGGCTGATGTTGATGATAAAATTCCATGGGTAGATTTGCACATGAAGGATGCAGATCTAATTGGCAAACATAGCAGTGAAAGGAGAAGCCTTGGCTAATCGGTTGCTCATATGCGTTGCATGTACAAGCTAAGGGTGCATAATTCCACGGCTGAGGCAGCAGATGGAGATCGTGACTATCAAACAACAGTATGAAGACCAGGTACTGCAATTAAAGAACAAGATGTTGCCTAAGGGTTTGGTTACCTTAGAAAGTATTTTCAACTCTGATGATCAGGCTAAAAGTAACAAAGCCAATTTACTGGTTCAACAAGATCATTATGAGGACTTAGAAATTGCACCCAAGAGAAGCCTCAAGATAGGGAAAATAAATACTGCTATTGAAAAGCAGTCTTTTCTGCAATTATTCCAAGAATTTATTGACATATTCACCTGGGAATATGGAGATTTGAAGGGATTTGATCCACGTCTTGCACAACATACAATAGAATTGGAGCCAACGGCCAAACCTATAAGGCAGAAACAGAGGCCAGTCAATCCCAAACTAGAGCCATTAATGCAGAAAGAAGTTTTCAGACTTGTAGAAAGTGGGATTATTTTTCCCATCAAGCATACTAGATGGGTTGCCAATCTAGTTCCCGTCAGGAAGAAAGACGAGGAGCTTAGATTATGTGTAGACTTCAGAGATTTGAACAAAGCTTCATTAAAGGATAGGCACCCTCTTCTATCTATGGAGCAGATTATTCAATGTGTGTTAGGTTCTGAACGTTTTTCTTATGAGGACAGCGCCTAACGTACACATAATCAAATCATCTGTGTTATTCTATCAATTCTTGGTTATTCTTCAGATGTGTCTTTCTGAAGAATGACCCCCGTCATTTATTTATGGTTTAGGATGTTTCCTTCCTAGGCGTCATCACCATCATCTAGCATTTTGAGGGATCCTCTTAACATTTGAGGATCAATCATCTTGAGATTGACATTATTTAGTGTGTCCTTCCTGAATTTGGAAAAAATCTAATATTCAACACCTTGACATTGTCAAACCTAACAACTTTGGCATTCAACATTATTAAACCTAACATCTTGACATTAAAACACTTGGAATTGAAACACACTTCGAAAACATTATCTTTGCATTTGTCCTTAGCTTTTTCATCATGCTACTAGTTTCTCTACAATGTCCTTGGAAAATCATGCTGCTAGTTCCTCAAGGATGTCTTGGTAACATGATTTTAAGGAGCAACAACGTTTCATGACTTGTCTCTATTGCCTTTTTTGTCCATCTTATGCTTGTGATTGGTTGTGACAAAAATACTGGGGTAATCATGCTCTTAGTATGTGTCATGATCATCCTTTTTTGTGATTGCTTGTCTCATGTGATGGTATGACCTTACACACCTTGATCTATCCCATATCATGGTGTTTATTCACCATTACAATAATCTTCCCAATGATGATTAAGAGCAATAATTGTTAAGTCATGTGGTAACATGTTGAAGGATTTGGTCTCCATGCTAACATTCATCTCCTTTCTCGTCGTCTCATCTCGTCTATCTCATGATGATATCCTATGACACAAAAAAACATAATTGCATACATGCATTGCATTAGGTTATTACACATTCACAAATTTCCATTCACATCATTAACATACATATATTATTTGCATTTATCAATTAGGCATTCACATGACATATAAAGGCATACATTATCCATAACACTAAAATCTATGCATCACATCATAAGATTGCATTATCCATACATATAGAGTCATATATCAAATATTTCCATAATCATAAAAATGGCATCCATTACAACTATACATTATGCATCCATATAATCATCATTATAACATAGCATTGTCATGGCATATAAGCATAAATAACCATCATATCATTATGACATCTCATTATAAGTAGCTATCATAAAAGCATACATGGCATAGCACATAAAAGACATCATCATAGGAATCATAAATGCATAAATCACATCACATGGGTGTCATATAGTCATCATTAGATAAACATATATCATAAACATAATCAACACATAACATAAAGCATATAGGTTGCATCACAATTGCATCACATATATGATCTCAAAAAAAATCATGTCATAGGATAGAGTCATGAGATACCCCAAAAATATAGAGCTCACAGGCTCGACAGTCAACATATAAAGTGTCATAATATAATGTCTATAACATAATAATAAGAGAACAATGTCAAATGTCCTAGGATGCACTCTCCTCATCCCCTCGTGGAGAGGAGCGTGGTGATCGATGACCTATGGTTGACACTAACATAACCTGTGAGGACATGACAACATGCATTTGTGATGATGATGAAACTAATACTAATGGCATCATCTCTACAGTGAGATGAGGTTGTATGGCTACTATGACATGAGTCTGTGAGGCTGATGGATCTATGACTAAAGGTTGACTATGTGTTGATTTGTGCCCTAACCTAGATGATCTATGACTGTGGCTTGACCTATGGCTAGAGGAATGCCTATGAGAGTGGTGATATTTGTGACTTAATGTATGCCCTGAGGAAGTAGAGCCACCCACACTGCTCTAACTGTGGCTACTATGAGTGTGGTTGTTGCTCCCTGATCTTGTCCCTATCCTACTTGATGATCTCAATAACCTAGGCTCTCTCTAATCAATCAGAACTACCCTCTCATATAATATCCTATACTACCCTCTACTCGTGCTAACCCTAAAAGCTCCCTCATCACATTTGCAATCAGTCCTATACATAGCTGAGCAACAGTATGAAGACCAGGTACTGCAATTAAAGAACAAGATGTTGCCTAAGGGTTTGGTTACCTTAGAAAGTATTTTCAACTCTGATGATCAGGCTAAAAGTAACAAAGCCAATTTACTGGTTCAACAAGATCATTATGAGGACTTAGAAATTGCACCCAAGAGAAGCCTCAAGATAGGGAAAATAAATACTGCTATTGAAAAGCAGTCTTTTCTGCAATTATTCCAAGAATTTATTGACATATTCACCTGGGAATATGGAGATTTGAAGGGATTTGATCCACGTCTTGCACAACATACAATAGAATTGGAGCCAACGGCCAAACCTATAAGGCAGAAACAGAGGCCAGTCAATCCCAAACTAGAGCCATTAATGCAGAAAGAAGTTTTCAGACTTGTAGAAAGTGGGATTATTTTTCCCATCAAGCATACTAGATGGGTTGCCAATCTAGTTCCCGTCAGGAAGAAAGACGAGGAGCTTAGATTATGTGTAGACTTCAGAGATTTGAACAAAGCTTCATTAAAGGATAGGCACCCTCTTCTATCTATGGAGCAGATTATTCAATGTGTGTTAGGTTCTGAACGTTTTTCTTTTGGATGGATATTCTGGTTATAACCAAATTTTGGTAAGGGAGGAAGATCAATTTAAAACTGCATTCACCACAAAGTGGGGCACAATGGCATACAAGAAAATGCCATTTGGTTTGTCTAAGGCTGGGGAAACCTTCCAAAAGGCTATGGACATGGCCTTTAGCAACTTAATGTATAAGTTTGTTTTAGTATATCTTGATGACATCACTATCTATTCCAAGAAGACAACATATCACATTGACCATTTGAGGCAGATTTTTGAACGTTGTCGGGAGTTCAGTATATCATTGAACCCCAAGAAATGTGTTTTCTCTAGTCATGAAGGAAAGATTCTTGGGTATGTAGTATCTAGGAAGGGAATCACGGTCGATCCCAAGAGAGTGGCAAAAATCTTAGAGCTTCCTTTACCTATGCATAAGAAGGGACTTTAGAGTTTCATTGGTCGTATTAATTTTGCCAGAAGATTTCTTCCTGATATAGCAGCCTTGTTAAAACCCCTTACAACCATGTTAAAAAAGAATGCAGAGTTTAGATGGACCTGAGAAGCCAGGGATAGTTTTCAACTGATCAAGAAGGCGTTAGCTTCAACACCAACATTAGTTAACCCAAATTTTAACAAGGATTTTATCTTGTATGCTTTTGGTAGTTTTGATGTAATTTCTGCAATCTTGGTACAGAAAAATGTAGAAGGGTTGGAGCAGCCCATTGCCTTTTTCAGCAAGGGTATGGAAGACTATGAGTAGAAGTATACCTTTGTAGAAAAACATGTGTTGGCTGTTGTGAAAAGTTTGAAGAAATTTAGGCATCTATTGTCTCATAACAAAATTCATCTTCAAGTGGCACATTCCAGTGTGAAAGAATTTTTACTCAACAAATATCTAAATGAAAAATGGGCTAGATGGATCACAAAAGTTATGGAGTATGATGTGGATATTCAGGTTACTAAATTGGTGAGGGGAAAAGGTTTATGCTAGTAGCTGGCTAACAAAGACGTTTCAAAAATAGAGGATGAACGAGACTCAGTCTTGGTTAATGTTGGGATGACAGTTAATAAAACTACCAGCTGGTTGCAGGAGATGTCACATTTTTTGAGAACCAGAGAATGTCCACCTAAGCTAAACAGAATGAAGAGGGGGTACTATCGACTTCAGTCTATTCCTTTTGTCTTGATTGATCATGTGTTACATAGGAAAGATCATAGTGGAGTACTACTCAGGTGTGTAGATAATGATCAAGTGGATTAGATATTATATATGAGTTCCATGACGGACCTTCTGGAGGTCACTATGCTACAAGGAAAACAACATATAAGATTTTAAGAGCAGGCTATTATTGGCCTGACTTGTTTAAGAATGCACATACGTATGTCAGAAGATGTTCCAAATGTGCCTTGTTATCAGGAAAAGAAAGACTTGCTGCTTTGCCATTACAACCAATTCAGATAGAGCAGTTGTTTATGAAGTGGGGAATTGAATTCATAGGGGCAATTAACCCACCCTCAAGTGCAGGCCATTGGTGGATTATCACATCAACGGATTACTTTACACGATGGACAGAAGCTTTGCCTCTTAAGGAAGCTAATGAAACAACAGTGTTGTTTTTTTATGAAGACATGGTTTGCAGATTTGGGGTCCCAGATTCTATAATTTCTGACAATGCCCTAGCATTTGTTGGTTTGAAGGTAGCTGATTGGGCATTGAGAAATGACATTTACTTGAACACAAGCTCCAACTATTACCCTCAGGGAAACGGACTTGCAGAATCCACTAATAAAAATATGATTAACATTATCAAAAGGACACTTCAAAGAAATCAGAGGGATTTGCATGCCAAGCTAAAGACTGCTCTTTGGGAAGACAAAATTACCCCTAAGAAGGTGATTGGGAACTTGCCTTACATGGTGTACGGTAAAGAAGCAAAATTACCTATCTCTACTAAGTTGCCTGCCTTGGACATTGCCAATCAGCTGGTCTTGTTTGAGCAGACTGACCCACTTGCCATAAGATATACTCAGCTGATGGAGTTAGAAGAAATTAGAGACAAGGCTATGAAGAACATGGAACATCAGCAAATCCTGACTAAGAGAACATTTGATAGGAAAACTAGATCAAGAAATTTCATGGTGGGAGATCTTGTGTTGAAATGGGATGTTCTAAAAAGAAGGCCGAGCCATCACACCAAGTTTGACAACATGTGGATGGGTCCATTTATTATCAAAGACTGCAAAGAACACAATGCTTACCAACTGGCTACAACTGAAGGTGAAGTGCTTCCTATCCTAGTCAACGGGATACACCTCAAGCCTTGTTTTGAGGTTTGATAAGTTCCTCCATTGTACATATTAGGTTAGGTTTTATGTTTTCAATAAGTGCTTCTGCACTTTAGTTTGATTGTTGTTCCAACACAGTAAATAGTTTCTTTTAGTTTCTCCTGTTTCGTCGGTTCTGGCAACCCGTTATGTTCTATGAATCTCAAGTGAGTTGTAGCCATGTGCAATTTCTTTTGATTTTTTTCCAAGTTTTCCTAATGAATCCATGCCCAATGGACAAGTTTTGGCTACTGTTTTTCCATTTTTAGCAGGCAAACATCTAGTAAAGGTCGCCAGAAATGTTACTTTTTTTTCACCTGCGGCCTCAATCAGGCAGGGCAATCCATGTTTCAGGTGTTCATGAACGACAAATGGGGACATTTGCATCAAGGGTTAGATCATACATCTAATGTTATTTCATAAGGAGGTCTATTGGAAGGCCTTGCCTTAGTCAGATTTGGCATAAAACTCATCAGAGAAGAAAGTTAGCAAGACCCTCCTGTTGTCTTGCCGACTAGTAGTGCATTTTATTTGTTTGAATACACCGGTCGCCAGGACTTTTAGGTCCCCATGAGTCTTTATGTATCTCTCTGCTTGGGATGTCATGCTGACAATAGCTCACAAATTGGCATCGGGGGAATGGTTTTCCTTCGGCAGGAGGTCTCGGCAATCATGTAGAGTCTCACCAAAGGGGATTGATATTGGCATGATGTCTCATCGAACACTGGAGGTCTCGCCAAAGAAGTAGGAGCTCGGGGAGATATCTCGACAACTAATGAAGGTCTCGACGAAAAATAAATGTCATCGCGAAGAAAGGTGGGCCTTTTTGTAGCGTCTTGGCGACCCAAGGAAGTCTCGCCGAAGGGGATTGCCTTTGGCATAATGTCTGGCCGACCTGGGGAGGTCTTGCCGACATGGAGTGGTGGTCCCAGTGAGAGGTCTCGGCGAAAGGTTTGAGTTCATTGTAATTTCTTGGTGAACAGGCAGGGTCTCGCCGAAGGATTTAGGTTCAACAAGAGGTCTTGCCGACATAGGAGGGTCTCGGCGACAAGGGCTAGTGAAGTGGTAAAGTCTCACCGACAGGGTGGACTCTTACCGAAGTGAAACAATGTCGGTGAAATTTTTTGAGCTCAGCACAAGGTCTTGCCGATTGGGATGGGTCTCGCCAAAATGAAAGGGATTCCCTTCGGGGAGATGTCTCACCGACCGAGTGATGTCTCCCCGACAAGAAAGTAAGCTCTCACCAAAACAAGGTAGCTTCAACATGATGTCTTGCCGACCTGATGGGGTCTGGCTAAATGAAGTGAGCTCAGGGAGAGAAAGGGAGCTCGCTATGAGGTCCTATAGAGAGAATTGTGTCTCGCCGATAGGGAGCTGGCTGCGGTGGGACTCATTGTCGAGAGGAGGAGTTCGATAGGAAGTCTCACCAACAATGGGGAGTCTTGCTGATAATGATCAACTTTCCATGGAAAAGGATATCGGTAGGAATCTTAGTGTTTGATATGACCTCCTGCCAATTGAAGATCTCTTGCTGACCCGATGTGTCTCTGACAATAGTCTGGGCGATGATGAGCGTGAGATCGGTGTGACTTTTGCATTCGATATAGGGTCTTGTCGACTGTCGCATGTCATGCTGATAGTGGCTACGAGGTGTAATCGCATCGGGGAGACATGATTAGTGTCTCACCGACATGCTATTCTAATGAAGCAACCTTTGACTATCTGGGAATCTACGTGGCATGAGTTCAACCAATCTAAAGGAACTAAAGGCGAACCATCAGTTGTTTAACTATTTTGACTCCCCATGTGAATGAGACCAACAGAGCATGAATGACACAAACTTTTCCTAAGACCAAAGGCGATGGAGTAGCTCGGAGATCAATGATGTTGAGATCTAATGGGAAAGTCTGAAGCTACTTCTAGAGGAAGTCAACATGCAGAATTTTTTGACTAGGAAGAAGGCCGAAAGAAAGAAGAGGCCGTCACGGACAACTGTGAGGTCTACTGGAAAAAGGCAGATGGACATTAATGATAGTGCTCCAGGGGATTCAATATAGCTCTTCAGGGAGGTTCGAAAGTGAACACAAAGGCCAGAGGTTGGCACATTAAATGCATTGCAAAAGATCAAGGAGGCCATTCCTGGAGCGACTCCTCACCGACATGGACAGCGGGGACACAACATTAACTTCATTCAAAAGATCTAAGGGGCAGATCTTTATGAAGGCGGATATTTTTGTAAGCCCTAAGGGGCTAGGTCTTTTGTATATATGGCATTTTTGCCTTTTTTGTAGGGAGTTCTTACCTGGTGCTTTTTCTGCTTTTGTAACTCATGGAGTTCTCTGCAGAAGAGAGACTATGTTTTGTAACTCATGACAGGCATGTATATCAGTATTCACCATTGAAATCAATGAGTATAAGCGATTTACCTTTTCGATCGTTCTATTAGATTGTGTGCACATAATAATTGATGAAACTACTTGTGAAACTGTATGATTCCTTGTGGTTATGTCTTATTTCAGCACCTTTCTATAGAGCAATATGTATTTTTGTAGGTTGTGAGATGTGTTCAAAATGCAGTACTCTCTAGCTGTGAAGTTATTTCTTCCTTCTAGGAGTGTAGCCATATGAACCTTCTCATGAAGTGTTTATGTAGGAAACACATGTGATTAAGTTGTGTACAACAAAGCTTTTTATCATTAACTGAAATTGTTTGTGTAAGCTGTGTTATGTGTCTTCTTAGTAAATTTGGTGCATCACCATAGAAATAGTATTTTCATTAGTTCTTATGCATTCTCCTTCTCCATTTTCCTTACTAAATCAGTAGTTAGGTGACACCATAGGAAGCCGGCCTTCTCCGGAGGTTGACCTCTGTTTACAAGAAACCCACATTTTTAGAGGTCTTCCCATGTTACACTGAGGTGTTGAACATCAGGTTCAACAGGGTGCAATTTCAGGTGATAATAGTTAGTAAAGTGTTCTCTCACATGAATAGAATTCTCATAGATATCAAGAGGCAGAAAATAATCATTATGCAGCAGCAAGAAATGGCAGAACAAGCCTACTTCTATGATCAAGAGAGGGTGGAAAAAAGGATCCAATTTGAAAAAGGCCTTGAATGGGAGATAGCTGTTAAGGAAGGGAAAATGAAGTTGTTGTCTGCTCGGGTATAGAGTAGTCAAGATTACTTGGATTATCAACACCAACTAAAAGAGGAATTTAGAAAGAGGCAACTTGAAGGGAGTTTCAAAAAATAGAGAGTTGTTGCAGAAGAAGAGTAACCCACTGACCCACCCAACTCACTCAATATGGAGGAGACTAGAACTCCAAATCTGTTGCATTTAGCTATAGAGAATTATCGGTTAACACAAAGACAATCTTTTCAAGATGGTGAAATTGATTCCATAGAACAACAAATTGAGAAAGTGAAATTGACTGATGATGAAATGCATCCTACAACTTTGAATGAGGAGTTTCCTTCATTCATTCAACATGAAGATCATGAAATTGAACCTGATATCGTTCTCCAAGGTATGAGCTATGATATTTTGAACATATTATGGATGAGAAAGCTAAGATGTAGCTTTATGAAGAGGTATACCAGGATATCATTGAACAATTTTGTTCAATATTGGATGATAAAGAGGCATACCAGTTAGAAGTAGTTGATAACAATGATGAACTAGAATGTAACAGGTTCATAAACTTGAACAAATGCTGAAACAACATGAAGAATCTCATGAGCCTAATTTACAAGTCATATTTGGTTGGAGGAGCTTCCATTCCATTGTGTAGAGGAGCTTGAGGCTACTACATTACTTGAATTTCTGCCTTCTTTCGTTGAAGAAGACAAGCCTGAATTGGAATGTAGTTTTTCCAGTGGTGATGAAAATTATAAGCAACTTCCTTTCTAGTGTATAAAAGAGCCAGAGGCTGATCTATTGATTGAAAGCGTGCTGGAGGAAGCCATCTCACTATTCTCCTTTGAAGGAATTAGTGTTCTTTTGGGAAAGCATGAGCATATTGAGGAGGTTTCTATTTTTTCATCAAGTCAGCCATAGGGGTTAGGCTTTCCCAGCTAGCAAGGTGATAAAATGGCAGTCCAAAAGCAAGAATTCAGCAAGGAAAGTTCAAGCTCTACCCTTAGCAGAGGCTGTCCAATCAGATTCCTAGCCCAGAAGGAGTCCAATACAACACCAATGATCAATCATGCACTCACACATGAAGATACAACAAAAGATGTTATCAAGGATGCACTGACAACCAAACAAGAGTATGTTTAGTTCACTTATCCTCCTTTGATTGAAAATACATATGAATTGTTTAGTGAGATAATTGAACTTATTCACCTCTTTCAAGAAGCAGTGTATCATCTTGTTAAACATTTTTCTGTGTATCATTTTTACTCAGCTGTCCTTAAGCATGCTAGTCATTTTATTTTGAGAAGAAAGGGAAGCTATTTTAGTCATCCTGTAAATGGTTTTGTTTGACCAGTTTCTTATTGGTTAGTGTAGGGTAGGTTTAGTTGCAATAAGTTTTATTCCCTAAGTGTTGTTCCAGCACAATAGCTAGTTTCCCTTTTGTAGTTTTCCTATTTTTAATAAGTTTCCTGGTGACCTGATCTATTTCTTGAGTCACAAATGAGTTACAACTATATGCAAAGTTGCTTTAGGTCAGCCTCTAAGTTTATCAAGTGACTCCATGCCCAATGGACAAGTCTAGGCTACTGGTTTTACATGTTTAGCAGGAAAACATCTAGCTGATGTCGCCAAAAATGTTACCGAGATTTTCACCCATGGATGAATTAGGTAGAGCCCATTGATAGAGAAAGGAAAGACAATGGTACATTTGCTATTCCCCTCACATTGCATTCATATATATACAAATGAAATAACTTGAGAGACTACAATTACAGATCATCGCATTTATATAGATGCATGAAACATAAGAAGAGTTTCACAAATTTCATCTGAAAAGTTATTTTATTGAATGAAATATTCATTTTGACTCACATAAGCTGTGAGTTTAACTGTCACTGGCTTATTCAATGCAAATCAAAATTAACAAGTACATGAATAAGTAAATGAATATAAAGAATATCATGTAAGGAGGGTAACCAGTCATTTCCTATGAATGACTTGTTATTTTTTGAGTCTTCTTGGCTGGTTGTCATCCGAGTTGTCCTGGTTTGTTCCTAGCTCCTTGATGCTCCTGTTGCCTACATTAATCAAAACAATGTGTTAGAGTAACACTCTAAGAAATGAAAGATTGCACACCATACATGATCATTTACTCATTCATGTATAAATTAACCATAATATGCATTTAATAAACATCCATATATTGAATATAATAGAGAAGACATTGAAGCCATCAAGATAGCACATCAAAGTATACATATTTTTCTAACTTGTTTGCTTCATGTGCAGCTACAAGTGCAATCATATTTTTTAGATCAAATGAGTGGTGGAAATGTGGCTCCCATGAGGGTTGATCCCAACTCATTATATATGCACAGCTTTCAGAGTGCATTTTAATGCATTTAATGTAGATCAATAACTATATTTTCTCATTGAAACACTATCGAACATTGAGGTCAGATCTCAGACTTGGAAGATAGTGTGTAGTTAAAGAGGTCAGCAATAGGACAATGATTATTATGCAAAGGACAATTAAAGATCATAATGACATAATATGAATCATGTTGGCCACAGTCAAATCACATGCATGAATAACCAGAACAATATCATAAAATAGGTACAACTGAGCAACTTAAGAGATCTTAGCATGTTTTTGAGGGTGAATAGCGACAAATGAAAATGTAATGGAGGTGTGTTTTATGCATTCTCTTTCATAAAATGCTTCTATGTCTGAGTTACTGACTAACCTATCATATTAAAGAACAATGTTTCAAAGATAAGGATAGGAATTTCCTTTTTAGCAAGTATTACAGTCACCTTGCTAGGTCCAAGTGATATCAAGGGTGGAGTCATATTTTGGAAATATCAAATTCATTTATGAACTGAAGAAGTGACAAAATCTATAAGCATTAGGAAGGTTAAATGATATTATCAAAGATTATGCACAAAATGGTTATTCAAAACCATACAATTATAGAGCAATGAAGGAAATCCTTAAGAGACAACATTTTCTCATGGCATAATCAATTGAGATAACTCTTGTTTTGATTGAATGATTTCTTATGAAGTCTCATTCATATTATATTCCTATTAAATCTATCAACTGAAGGTTATAGCTGTGACCTGTACTAAAGAAACTTTCAGATTAATTTTTTGCATATATATAAAGCAAAGCAATAGTCTGAAGGTGGTCTGATCAGAAAAGTGAGAAGAGTTTCAGTTTGCATATGGTAGAAACTTATGGCATGTGGAATGCATCATACCCAAAAGGCCAAATTCTAGTTCTTTAGAATATGAAAGCATGGCGCAGGTTTGGCAACTTGAAGATGGAGTCACTTAAAAATAGAAAAACCCTTGATCATTATATGAGGCATTTATGAGTTTGGTTGCAGCCATAAGAATGACTCTAAGTTGAGAGAGTAAGGTGATTATGACAAGGTTGTTAGCCATGAGTATGTTTGCCATGTATTCTTGTTTAGAAAATAGTAAATAATGGTCACTTGAGAGTATTATTGAACAAGTGGAAACAAAATAGTATTTCCATATTTTCAATTGAGAGACCATAAAACCCATGGCCATGGGTTTTTTGAAGACCCAAATAAATATCATGCAGATCAAGAAGAAAAAGAAAATGACATAAAATCTTTTGAAAGATACAAGGTTTAAGCTTTGTGCGAGGTCGAGCTTACCCCAGTACACAGGAGTTGAAAGCTGACAGAAACTTCCTTCAAATTCTTCCACAAACTCTCATGGCAATGTAGCCTTCAACCAT
Organism: Sequoia sempervirens; assembly: GCA_007258455.2. Classification (NCBI taxonomy): domain Eukaryota; kingdom Viridiplantae; phylum Streptophyta; class Pinopsida; order Cupressales; family Cupressaceae; genus Sequoia; species Sequoia sempervirens. The sequence continues at coordinate 426,423,769 of VDFB02353493.1, forward strand.
AATATATAAAAATAAATGATTTAACACACAAAATGGGTGAGATATCACATAAAGCTACGACCATAGAAGGTTTATATGAGCATTAAATGAAAGTATATCTCTCAAAATGTTCTTCAAAAAGCTTACCAGAGCTTCTGGAAGCCATTCAGCCAACAAATAATATAGAAATCTCTCTGTATTGCAAAAGATTCACCATGAGTCTGCTTCACGAAACCCTCATCACGTGGCGGCTTAGCTTAGCTTCCTAAAGAAGCTTCAAACAAAATGAAATGAAGTTTCATTTTTCTCTTATTCTTTAGGGTTTGTAACCCTACTTTTGGTGGCCGATAGAGAAACTTTGTGCTTTTTGCCCTTGTTTTAAAAAAAAATACGTATGCTAACTAATGTCGGAAGGGTCAAGACTATAACTCTTGAGTTTGATTATGCTTTGTGCCTAATATTTAGGCTTTTTCATGTATTTGACTTAGTAACTTTTGGTTAAGTCAAATGATCAATACTTGATGTAAGCTTATTTTTTTGCATTAGTTATATTGTAAAATGTTTAATTTCAAGTGGTGATTTATAAATCATTTGAATTAAATATTATTTCTACAAATGCAAAATTTATGGAGCATATATGGTAAAAGACCCAAGTCATAAGAGCATTCAATGCAAGGAGATTTATGATATATTTATCTTCATAGTATGACCAAGTTATGAAATGGAGATATATTTGCATTGATGGTATGCCACGAACAAAGGGAGGTTATTTTCAATTTGGGAGCATGTGGAGAGGATCTAGGAAGACTGTGAATTGATTTCAAACACATGCCAAGGATTTAGGAGGTGTTAAATGCTTTTGAGAGCTTTTGAAAGGTTGTTTGTGTAGCCATTATGTTGGATCTAGTCAAGTTTTACTTTTTCCACCTTTTTGAGCATTTTTGGATGAGATTTAGGGACTAGATTTTAGGCCTTATTGTTGCATCCGACCCAAGGCTTTCTAGAACCTTCTTTTGTGGATCAACTTGGAGATTGGTTACTTAAGCACATTGGTAACTCTTTTTGAGTTAGTTCTGATTTATGCAATTATTGCAGTCCTTTTTACAAATTTTGTGCATACTTTTGTAACTCATTTTGGAAATGAATTTAGAAAAGATCTTGGACATTAGTACTTGAAGTCTTCTGCCTCCTTATTCTTCTTGCAGTGCAGTGTGTTATTACGTGGTTGATAAAATTACATGTGAGGCATTTTTCACATCCTTGTAGTTTTGACTCACAATTATTGTGCCTTTCTGCAAAAGTAAATCTATGGAGGTTGAAAATTGTGTTTTAATTTGCACATAGCTTTTAAATCGTGAAAGTATCCTTTCCTTTTGAAAGTTAAACACATTCAAGCCTTTCTTCAAATTATTTATGCATAGGTTTATAGAAATAAGTTGTGCAAGTTCCATTTTTTAGTTATTGAAAATAAGTGTCTTTTCTCTGAATTTTCAGATCCTTACAGTTTGGTGTATCACCGTAGGAATAGTATTTTTGCTAGTTTTCACGTTAAAGATTTTTCTCTTCCCTTTTCCTTCAAGGTCAGTAATTTAGGTTGTATTACCAACATAGGAAGCCGGCCTCCTCTGAAGGATCTTTTCCATTTTTATGTGACCCACAACCTCTGGAAAAGTTCCCATGTTTCTCTAAGGTATCAAGTTTCTGCAACTTGATAAGGGTGCAATTTTAAGAGATAACACTAAGCCCATGAGTAAGATTCATAAATATTTTTTCGGTGTGACAAAGTATATGATGGTTTAAGGTGTAACATTGTGAGCTCAACTAGTTTCTATTGATCATTTAGACCAATGTATGCTATCATTATTGGTGATCACATATTTTAGGACTCCTTAGTCCTAAATCCTTTTTTATTGTAATAATACCTTTGAATGCATATTTTTTTTAATTCATCCCTTGAGCTATTTTAAATAATTTGATATGCTTCATAAATATTAGTTAGATTGAGTAAAATTGGTATCAATATAGGATGTGTGCTATTGAGTATCTATTAATTATATTTTATTTAGTGCTACCCAAATGAACTTTCCCCTCTGAAGAGGAAAATGATATTATATGACAAAGTTCCACTAAATTCAATACAATAATATATTCCATATTTTCATTTTGAGGATTTATTTCTTATATTTTATCTTTGACTAATCTATTGGAGATTCCTCACATTTAGTATCAAATATTTTTCTAGGGCCATATTTGTTGTAGTGAAACCTTATTTCTTAAAATGTTTTTGCTATCTAAGCTTATATGAATATCCATCATATGTTCTCACCTCACCTTTTTTGGGGATCTTGGTGACAAAAAATGGTTACAATAGTAACAACATTGACTATTTCCTCTATTTTTTAGTATTTTCTCAAAGGATATAAATCCCATATTGGGAGTTCTAAAATAAGCATAGAATATTTGGCATTATGGGTATAACTGGTTTCCCCATAAAGGTTTCTTATGAAGGAGGGAAGGATTTCCTCTCCAAGCCATACCATTAGATATATTATGAGGGAATCATGAAATTCATATGGCTGAAGGTGACCTAGACCTAGATTGCAAGAAAATCTTTGGGGCTTCTTTAATTTATGCAAAGGTATGTGGAAGCTCACAACTATATACAAAGTCTATCTATGAATTGGGTATTGGTATTAACATACTCCTCACTTCTCTAGACCTTTTATGAAGAATCTAGCTTAGTCCAGACTAAAAGATCTTCTAAGGATATTTACAAATCCTTGACATGATATTTCCACTATGTTTATAAAAAAAAAGTTAATTGCAAGATTTTTTTTTGGCAAAGCTTAGGTAGTAGATTTAGTGCAATTGTTGCTATAACCACTTTTTGTTCACAAAGATCCCTCTAAGGTGAGGTGAGAACATATATTGGAAAAATACAAACTATTCTAAATGGATAAATCTACTTATAGAAATAGCCCTAGAGAGCTTTGATACCACTTGCAATGAACATGTAAGACAAGACAACATATAAAATGAGAGAATTATAATGTTTTAATTATTATTTTCACATTATAATTTTGAGGGGCAATCTCTCAATAGAACACGTACTTCAATTACAAATATCCTAAATACCTTCTATTTAGAAAGTCATTACAATATATTGAGTCTTGTTAAAGACAACTCCTACCATCCCACTATGAGATAATTACTTTATTCTAACTAACTAGTGAGATGACTAGTTACTTAGAATAGTTACAATATATAAAATCATACGCAGAACAACTCTTTCTATCCCATACATGTGAGACAATTACTTTACTCTAATCAGTTAATCATAATTACAATATATAAAATCTTACCAGAGATAATACCACTATCCCATATATATATATGAGAATTTCTAAACACAACAATTCGTAGTATCATATATCTTATTTTTCCAATCACAAAACAATGCATATCTGCCACACTCATAGAGATTTAAAAGAATCCAAAGCCAAACAGAGATCCAAATAACATCAGAGAGATCCCCAGAACCGTTGAGGCCCTCCTAAACACCCTAGCCGTTTCCTCCTCCACCTGGATTCATAATACATGTGAGAATTCTAGACACAACTTACAAAACATATACACCCACTAATACTATCATATATCTTATTTTTCCAATCACAAAACAATGCATACCTGCCACACTCATAAAGATTTAAAAGAATCCAAAGCCAAACAGAGATCCAATAACATCAGAGGAATCCTCAAAACCATTGAGGCCCTCCAAAACACCCCATCCGTTTCCTCCTCCACCTGCATTCGTAAAAGATTGCAAAATACTCCCCAGTACTGTCTGCATCATGGCTCCGATCACTGGCCTCACAAACATATTACACGTCGTGTTATATGGGTGTTGGAATGGCGGACGTTGATGCTGTTGCATTTGATACCCTCCACCGTAATTCACATATGCCCGGTTTATGGCTTGAGAAGTTTCATTCAGCAGGGATTCTCTGAGGTAAGGTATTTGTGTGCAGTTCACATGCAAATCGTAGCGGCACTCAGAACAGTGATAATGCCACGAATCTCCACGTCTTCTTCATAGGGAGGAATGAAGAAGAGAGCCAACGTATGCTGCGGTTGATGTTGATGATAAACTTCCATGGGTAGATTTGCACATGAAGGATGCAGATCTAATTGGCAAACATAGCAGTGAAAGGAGAAGCCTTGGCTAATCGGTTGCTCACATGCGTTGCATGTACAAGCTAAGGGTGCATAATTCCACGGCTGAGGCAGCAGATGGAGATCGTGACTATCAGCGGGATGCTTGATTTGCTGAGGGATTTGCGAGCAGCTTAAGTGAAGGAGAAAATCACAGGGCTGACAATGATAGGCCAATCCTTCCCCAATGGGTCTCATGCACCCTCTACAATACTTCTCAATTGCCCCTCGCCCTCGCATTGTAGTGAGCTCCAGGACATGAGGATGGCAGGAATGTTGAATCTCTCTTGCGCTTGCAAAGTCGAATTCCGCCATTAAAAGCCGTCTGTGTTGAACTCAAATATCTCAAGCAGTCTCGCCAAAGGTTTTAATTTGCGTCCACGAAATTTTCACGAACTTGGAATCATAGTTATAGTTCTTTGTGACTCACGCGTAGAACTGGTAACCCATTAATTATTAACGTCTAAGATCCGCTCCCATCATTGTCTAGAAAAGTTCAACTGTGTTGTAGGATTCTTGGTAGCATCCATGAAACTCCTATACCAACCGGTTATTAAGAGAAGGAACTAGTGAGCTTAGTTGACAGTGATCGCAAGCACTTTGTTTTTCAAGTAAAGAACTGATGACCGCCGGTCCTTCGCTGTTTTCCAAGAAAGAATGGTATGACTTTTCCATACGGAGGTTAGGTGAGAAATGAGGATGACTCAAGGAGTACGAAATTTCCAAAGAGGTAAGGTGAAGACTCATTCCGTTCCATGAAGTTTGACCACACTTCTCATTATTTTTTTTGTGATTCATGATTTTTTTAAAATTAAAAGGTTGAAATAAGAATTTCTTTAATATTTTTAAAAAATATTGTTAATTGAAATTTTATTATAAATTATTAAAGAAATATCTTCTTCAAGTCAATGATGTATGAAAGGCATATGAAATTCTACTAATTATTTTTTAAGTATTTTAAAAAATATTATTGCAATGATGAAATTTATATAGTTATGCCAATTCTTATTTAGTTTTGTGTCTGATTTTATAGAAATTTTAATGTAATTATTTATTGATAAAAGGATCAATTTTGTGTGAATTTGGACTCATTCTTGTAGCTTCACCTTTCCTAATTTACACCACATTCTCATGCATTTTCTATTATCCCATCTATATCTAAACACTTTTTTTACAAATCCCATATTTATTGCACCTCCCATATTAAGACAATTATTCTTCACATAGAGTTCATTGTTTCGTTACCTAGGTCATTTCGAGTAGTTTGCGTTGACTTATTTTCTACATATTTGACCCCTAAATTTCTAAAATTAAAATTTAATTTAGCATACCGCCACCCATTTTACTATCCATTTAATCCAACTAAACAAACATTTACATGAATTATTGCTATGACATAATATTTACTATCATTCAATTGCATTCATGTATCATCCTCTCATATTGTCTCTCATCCTAGATCATTTGAGAATTCAAAGATCATTAATTATAAGAACACTTTAATTGATGAACCAAAAAATAATATTCACTTCAAGATCATCATCTAATACATCCATATGATTGGTCATTACCTTTGATCCTTACACAACTATAAAGTTGGGTCTTTCCTAAGCATTGGTTTCAGAGAATGTGTACTCTAATGATTAGTTAGCACTCTAAAGTTATTCTTAAATATTGTCAATCCTAAGAGTAAAACTTAAAATAATGAATCATGCAAAATAGGAAACAAGGTGATCAAATCCATATCTATAAAATTGAACTAAATAGAGACACAATTTGATATAGAATTTAAGATGAAACATAGATAGAGACCTAATATAATTCTTGTCTTGATAACATTAGGTTCAATTTCAATATTATTTTCATTCTTATTCAACAAGGTTAAAGCACATAAGTGAGTTCCACTTTTGTGCCAAAAAAATCACATCTAAATTGAGAAATTTTTTGTCTATAAAAGCTCGGAGGGGGCATATTTTGTCACTTTTGTTAGCAAACCAAAAGAGAAACCTTCTTTGAGTTGTACACATAAAAGTGGAACTAGTCCAGTTATTGTACCTACCTAGTTGGTTATGTGAGCCAATAAAGCAAGCATGAGACCTTGATCTACCATATTATTCTTGTATTTAAGATATTGAGGAGATCAAGGGTTCAATCATACCTTCTTTTGATCTAATAAATATTTAACCAAATCTAGATTTCAATCTAAGGTGTTTGAATTGAACCTATATATGTGCCAACATTTTCTTCTCATATTCATATATCATATTTTTCTAATTTAAAATAGTTAACTTCATGTCATGCATGCAAATTCAAACAAAAATAACTAGAAATAACATTTTTTATGTACATAGCCCTTGAAGTTAATTTTCTAAAATGAATAACATCTAATGATACTTTTTTTTTTAATGTTTTTTCATAATGTAAGTGCATTATAGAAAATATAAAATGTAGTTTAAAAACATGTGATTTAGACTTTCTTTTTCATAACACAAGTGCAATATGATTTTAAAGTAATGATTGATCCACTATTGAAACATAATATGAGCACATTATAGTGCACTTGCGTTATATATACAAATGGAATAAAAAGTAATTTTGGTAATTTTTGGTTCCCCATCTTTGTGCACACACCCTTCTAGAGATTCACATTATTTGGCTTTATTAAAAAGTGTATTTTCTTTATTTGAGACTTGTTTGATGTCACACACCTTGGTAGACCTATAACAACTCTTCTATGAGTGTTTGTAGGAAAATATCCAATGATATAAATGAAGGATCATTCAATAATATTCTTTGTATAACTTAATTGTCATATAATCTCTATTATATCTATTGCATTACACATAGTGAGGTAGGTAGGAGTGTTGGCTCACTCTTGATATTATGGTTATTCAAATCTTGTGAAGTGCTCATTATAATATTGTAATTTGAGAGGTGGATGAAAATTTTAGATTATAAAGCTTCTCATGTGTTTTTATCCTAATGCTCATGATAATATCATATTATTTATTTTTATTATGTGTATCATTATATAAATCCATATTATTTGAATTCAATGTGTGAAATGATTCATATATATTTCCAATTGACTAATTACATGCACTATGGAATGATTTATATTATCAATGATACCTTCAAATTTGATCATGTTGTTATCAATAAGTTCATATATCACATATTAAAAAAATGCATGATTGGGTGTACAATGATCCTTAACTCTATGGAAGTTACAATTTTCTTACTCATTATATGTCCTAGCAAGTGATTAGTTGGCATCCAATGTGAAGATCCAAGATTGAATTGGTGATTAGGATAGAAATCAATATGATTTGAAAAGCATCACCAAAGGAATCTTGAACTCTAGTGAGCATCCTAGGTACGTATTATATAAATGAAGCAATGGTAGAAGTAGTAACAACTTTATGGATATAAGAAAGTCTAGCTTGAAGGGGACTCTCTCAACATTATCCAGTGTCTTAAGAAAGAACACGATCCTAGCTAGTTGATTGAATCCTTTATTAATGATTTACTAATCATGATGAGATAATGATTACCCATATATATCACGAGGGGAATAAGCTCACGAACATGTTTTCTAATGAGGGTGTGAATTGTGAATCATTAAAACATTGGGAGCAATACACCTCTATACCTATTGAAGTTCACACCATTATCAACAATGAGTGTGAGAAAGGATACTGGATAGGACATGGGAGTGATGACTATTGGATACCTAACACACTTTCTGGGTGCTAAGAGTGTTTCCATTCCTTATTTCATTTAGCAGCCCAGCTGAGGAATAACATTACTGGCTTATTTTTGGGAACCTAAATAATATAAAGTTGTAGAAATGGGCAGAGAGAGGAAGAGTGGAATTTTTTTCTTGTGATGGGGTCTATTGGAACCATAAGGTGTGGAGGATTTTTGAGGAGGTGGGCCTAACTTCTTACTTGGAAAAGCTTCATGGCCATGGCCCAAAGGCTACAAAACTCTTTAAAAAAGGCTAGAAAAATAGAGTACTGATTGTGCATGGGAAGGAAATAGCCATCAATGAGGAGGTGAATACCAAAATCATAGGGCTCTTGGTGCATGGAATTTTGTTTTTAGAGACATTAAAGATAATGATGAAGATATAAATCAATTTTTCAAGGGTAATGAGTGTAGTAAGATGGTGAAGCTTTCTTCTTGAGGATACAATCGCTTGTCTATTCAACCCATTTGGGAAGAGTTAGTTGAGGTCATAATGAGGTACATTACTTTATATGGAAGATTCATAGCTATTTGTGGTGTTCATTTTATTTTCCTTAACCATTTTTGTCATAAGATGTTGGTCTCATTTCTATATTTTATTTTGGCTTCTTTGGACATTGCTTTAAAGGAAAATAACAAAAACCCTAAATTTCTGGAATTCTAAATGAAGGGTTAATCCTTATCATGTTATGGATTTTGTGAAAGATCAAACCGTAAATATGGAGCCTAAGGGGAAGTATAATGTTAAGAGGAAAAAAAAGCCTATGGTGGTGCACTAAGATATGATTTTTGGCACTACTGATGATGAGGATGATGAGAAATGGAATAAGGAAGGTGAGGTTAATGAATCTATGGATGTGTTTTATCTACCACCCTCAGGGGAGGAGGACCCCAAGAAATGAAATATTTTTGGGAAGAAGAATTCCCTTTTAATAATGTGAAAAGATAGATTTCTTGTTACGAGGGTTCCCATACAAGGGATGAGAATGAAGGGGATAACACTATTTTGAAGGGGAATAAAATTATAAAAGCTAAATAAAATTATAGAAATAAAGGTAAGGATAAGGTTGCTGAAAAAATGACTACTATGATCCCTTCTCAGAAGATGGACAATGAGAAGGATGGTCAGGGTACTAATAATATCCTTTTTATTTTGGAGGACTTTACCTATCTACATACAAATAGAGAAGAATTTTTTTATGTCTTGGGCTTTGACAAAGAAGGGGTAATAAGCCATTTAAACTCTCAAAATGGTCATTCCTTTAAATTAAGAAAATCAATACTAAATTTTCTCCTTGCAAGAGAAAATCTTTAATGAGGAAAGAGATCAGTCTAGATTTAGGGATGGGGAGGTGAAGAATAGGATTTAAGACATGGATAACTCTAAAAATAGTTTAAAAATAGTTTGAGAAATGTATGACAAACTTAGAAGATAAGATATAGGACAAATAAAAATATGGAAAATTTTGAAGATTAGTCATTGTTTTATAAAAAACAACATTGAGGGGATACAAATTCTAATTGAAAAACTCAAAGAGTTGAGATAAGAGAAAATAGTTGTTGTGATCCACGAGGAGAATGGAAAGGAAGATTAAAACAACAAGGAAAAAGGTAAGAAGTTGATGCAGACCGAGACAAAAGGGACCAACTCTAGGACTCATGGGAGCAAGAAGAAATCTTTCAAGGAGAAGAAGAAAGAGTTGTTGAACCTTGCTATCTTCATTAGGATTTCTATAATCAAGAATTGGAAGCGGAAAATACTCTAAAGAATATGAAATAGTTTGGTGTTTTTTCTTTCAATCTGTTGTTGGCTAGCTTCTATTTGGGTATGTTTTATATTTTAGTAGCATTTTTCTTGTAGGGTTTTGAGTCACTTCAAAACCCATTTTTCCTATTAATAAAAAAAACTTGATGGAAAATTTCCATCATGTTATTATAGTTTGAAATATTCTTTAAATTTTCTAATTTGAGGGGTGTGGTGATTCATTTTATTTGATGACCCATATTTAAAACATTTCTTGCTATAAATTTGGAATCAATTAGTTTACAAGTGCACACAAATATATAAAGAATGTAAATTTATTTAATTATTTTCATTATTTTGAATTGGTTTGAGTAACCCCTTAATATATTTCTAAAAAAATAAAATCATATAAGGGAGTAATTGTCTTAGATAATAAGGATTGAAATATACAAATATTTTCACTATCATTTTCATTTGGTCCTAGGACACACTCAAATAAATTGAAAAAGGTTACTATAAGGTCCATATTAACCTTGAAATTAATTTATTTAACATCACTATCAAATCATCATGTTAGAAGATTAATCTTTACTTGGTAAAGGTTATTCTTTAATTGTAATTATTTATTAACTTGTAGGAATATTACAAAGGAATCCCTACAAGTCTTTTGTCTTTTTGTCATCTCACACATGTGTGAGGATGACTTATCTTTTAATTCCTTTATTAGGGAATATTGTAGCCACCTCCTTAAGAGGTGAGACATTGCACACACATAGATGAATGGTGGCATTCATTGAGTTGGGAGTTACATTCTAACTCCTCTTCTCACCTCTATTTATTGAGGTTCCTCTCCTCTCATTCTTCAAGACTCAAGAAAGCAAGCCTAAGGATGCAACTCTCTCTCTCTCTCTCTCTTTGTATTATTCTTTAGGAATTTTGCCTCCATTCATAATATTGGGGTTTTTTTCTTGTTTTTCCCCCTTATCAAATTCTTGTCTCTCTCTTGCTTTGGTGGTGCTTGGTTTTACTACTTCAATCTATTTGGTAATATCTTTCCTTCAAACAATTGCTCATTTATTAGTTCTTTCCATTGTTCTTTTCTATTTCCTTTCATGGTATTAGAGTTTGGTATTACTAATATTTTGTGAGCTACATTGTTGAAGGTTTACCAGATTTTTAAGTACACCATTGGAGACACTCTCAAAGAGGAGAAGAAGAGAAAAGTGTCTAATCTTGGTTGTTTTTGTCTTCTAACCTATTTTTCTTGTGCAGGATTTCATTTCTAAGTTTTTTTTTTTTTTTTCAAATTTCAAATATGTGTAGGTTTCTATAGTTGTTACAGATTTCAAATATTTTGTACAAAGTTTTCTAAGTTTTTTGCTAAATATCAATATAAATCTGAAAACAAATCTTTATAATTTGCATGCATATTTAGATTTTTGCAAAAAATTTAGAAACCCTCAAATAAAGGGTTATATTTCATTTTTTTTTAGATCTCTAATTTTTTTTACAATATCAGACTAAATCTATTAAAAAAATCTCTATATTTTACATTTTGTGAAAAAAATCAATTTTTTTTAGGGATCTAACCTAGTTCAAAAATTCTTTTTAGAAAAGGGCTATTTTTTTTTTGCAAATCTGTAGAAAATTTCTCCATAGTTGCATGTTCAAATTTCTGTAAAAAATCAATTTAAAAAAAAAAATCTCTACAATTTATTCATATCTATATACTAAATCTGTACAAAATTCATTATTTTTTCTTTTAAATTTGTATAACAAATTAAATTTAAAAAGAACAATTTATTTTCTTTTAAAAAATCATTTAATGTTATAATATTTTTTTTTATGCTAATAAAATAGGGCTTCAACCCTCTTTGTGGCCATCTCCTTTGCTTGTTATTTGTAAGTTTCCACCATTGCAAATCCTTCTTTTACCTTTGCATGCAGTTGCACTCTTTTTTCCCTTCTCTTAAAAAAAAAAAAAATGGCTGCTGCTCCTCTCTCTATCACTGGTTTCAAGTTTTTTCAAAAAAATCTTCCAAACTCCTTGAATTTTTTTTTAAAACCCTAAAATAAATCCCACCCACCTCAAGTTTTATTTTGTTCAAATTCCATTTTATTCCCATCTGTGTTTTTTTTAAGGGCATTACTTTTATTTTTAGGTTCTTTTAATTTGAAATAAGCATTAGGGATGCATTTCCACGTGGTATGGGTAAGTTTTAATAAACAATAATTTTTTTTATTTTTATTTTTTTAAATAGCTTTTTAAAATAAAAATTTTCATCTTTTAAAACAAAAATATATTAAATTTATATTGTATATGTAACTTTTTAAGTTTTAATATTAATCTATTAATTTTTCAAATATTATTGCTTTAATTTTAAATTTATTATTATTAATTTAATTTAGTATTAATATATTTTTTGAATTGATAGTTGGTATAGTTATAATTGCATAGTTATTTTTAAATTATTTATTTTGGAGTTTTTTTTGAAGATTTAATTCAATCAAGAGTTTTTTTAAGCAAATACTTATAGTAGTCATTTTTTTTATCATAAAGGTGTGATTTTTTATTACAATCATGTCTACTTTAATTTCTAAAATTAAGTTGAACTCTTCTAACTATAATTTTTGGAAAACTCATATATACTTTATTTTTAGGTTTAAACATCTTTTGGATGTTGCAAATCAAAACCCAATCCATCTTGTTAAATTGATTTAGAAAGCTTTTAAAATTCACACTTTTAATTCATTTGTAGTAGTTGATTATTAACTTTTAAGTTTATTTTGCTTGAGTTAGATTCTTACTTTACTGTGGCAATGGAAATTAACATGCTTGTATAAAAAGCATTTATCTTTTTTTTCCTATTTCAGAAAAGAATTATGCTTATGCATATCTATTCAATATTTTGGTGGAGCTTTTATCTCTTTCTTTTTCTTTTATTTTGTCTAAGTAATTAGACCTTTTTTAAAAAAGATAAATAAATAAAAAATTGCATAAGGCATTTTTAGATTTTTTTAAAATTTCTCAATGGACTATTTTTTTTAGACATTTTTTTAAATTTCCTTTTAAATAGGAATTTCTTAAAAATTTTCCTTTTAAAATAACTACACATGTACTTTATTATTGGATTTGATCAACCCAATAATAGTGTACTTGTTTTACTCAATTATATTTGGAATATGAAAAGGGGATATTCATGTAGTCATGAATGCATGAATATCGTCTTAAATGAATTATTTATACTTACTAATCCTTCACTTCATAATATGCAATTCCCATTATTCCATCACAATTTTTTTAATATTATTTTTTATAACTTAAGGTGGCTTGATTTGTGGCTTTTGATCTATTACAATATTTAAAACAAAGCTAGTGTTTCCTTCTCAACTACATTTATGTTGTTTTGACAAAGGGAAATTGATATTTTATTATGTCTCATTACTATGATATTATGCCTTATTGGTCAATTTGTCTTTTTGATGGAATTATTTCATCTATATATTTTTGAAAATTAAAAGCTCATTGGAGTATTTTCCTTCTTGATGGATTTATTCCATCTATATATGTTTTGCAAATTAATCACTTTATCAAGTCTCAATGGAGCCTTTACATATATATTTTATGCGCTAGTCGCATTTGCAGTAATGTTGCATAGGGAGCCCTATCTATAATGAATTATATATTTTATCAGTCTCATTGGAGATTTTTTGGGACCTATGGAAAATATTTCGATCCACTTTGAGGGTATGCACTTACTTATTTATGATGAACTTAGATCTATTTTCTTAATTAATGGGGATCAAGTTCTTGAAACCTTTATGTTTCATTATTTTATTGAAGGCAATATGGTTTTTTTAATAACCATCTTTAGGAACAATTTTTCAAAGTCCTTTATTATTAATATTGATACAATTTCCCTTTACAATTCAATGATGTAGTGAGAGGAAACCTATATATATTATTGCTATGTCTATATATTGACATTTTATAATTTGGGGTATGCTTTCTTTCTATCTCATGGTTTCATTAGAAGTAAAAATGATCCAAATTTATATATTAAGCACAGTGAAAATGATATTGTGATTATTATTTTATATGTTAATGATTTAATTATCACTTCTAGTTCTAATATTTTGATTAGTTATTTTAAGTCTCAACTCAATCAACAATTTCAAATAAGTGATTTGGGCCTATTACATTATTTTTTGGGTATGCAAATTTGTCAAACACCTAAAGTGTTGAATTGGTTTATAGATTTATGTCTAAACCACAACAAACTCATTTTAAAGTTGTAAAAAGAATTTTAAGATATGTTAAAGGAACTCTTAATCTTGGTCTCTTTTATGATGCAAATTGTGATTTTTCTTTATAAGGTTATACTGAGGTGATCTCAATGATGGGAGATCCACTTGTGGTTATTGTTTCTTTGTTGGATTAGGTGCAATCTCATGTAATAGTAAGAAACAAAAATATACTTCTCTTTGTTCAACAGAAGTTGAATATAAAGGACCAAGCACATTTCTCTTCAACATCACTTCATTAGAGAGCAAATTGAAGACAAGCAAATTTCTCTTTTGTATTGCAAAGGTGAAGATCAAGTGGCAAATATTCTCACTAAAGCTCTTTGTAAAAATCTTGGATTACAACCCATTGAATGGTTTGATGTAACCTCCCAAAGTAAAGCTTAAGGGGGGATGTTAGAAGATTAATCTTTACTTGGTAAAGGTTATTCTTTAATCGTAATTATTTATTAACTTTTAGGAATACTACAAAGGAATCCCTACAAGTCTTTTTTTCTTTTTGTCATCTCACACATGTGTGAGGATGACTTATCTTTTAATTCCTTTATTAAGGAATATTGTAGCCACCTCCTTAAGAGGCGACACATTACACACACATAGATGAATGGTGGCATTCAGTGAGTTGGGAGTTACATTCTAACTCCTTTTCTCACCTCTATTTATTGAGATTCCTATCCTCTCATTATTCAAGAATCAAGCAAGCAAGCCTAAGGATGCAACTCTCTCTCTCTCTCTTTGTATTATTCTTTAGACGTTTTGCCTCCATTCATAATATTGGGGTTCTTTCTTGTTTTTTCCCTTATCAAATTCTTGTCTCTCTCTTGCTTTGGTGGTGCTTGGTTTTACTACTTCAATCTATTTGGTAATATATTTCCTTCAAACAATTGCTCATTTATTAGTTCTTTCCATTGTTCTTTTCTATTTCCTTTCACATCACATGCTTTAATATAGTCTCATGGAAATGAAAAGAATTACTCAATAAAATAACGTTCTAGGGTTTGTACAAATAACTTATATTTTAGTAGTTTAAATCCTCATATGGTAATTTTAAACATGCAATTGTAAAGATCTTAAATGTGTGCTTATATCACCTTTCACATAATACATTAAAAATTATGATGCTAGAAAGCCCATGGGAAGAGGGTGCATAACAAAGATAGTGGTGTATATCTAGCATTCTAGAATTCATAATTATTTTATCCATTTGATTTATCATCTACTATATTTTATATTTATTCTATCTTGTAAACTAATGCCTCTATGATGGAAGATGCATGATAGTAATTAGTGAATTTTAAGGGCTACTATAATGTGTATATGAATATGAGTCATATGTAAGAGGGATGAAATATGTGATATGTTGGGAAAGAAGCATGTAGGAGGAAATATAATTAAGGGTATCAAATACATAGATGGATATATAGGAGGGATAGAAATATGATGGGATGGAGTGGTGTACATAGGAGTGGGCTGATTAAAAAGGTAGGTGATAGATTAGGTAGTTGTCAATGAAATAGGAATAGAGAACTATAATACATCATGGGGATGTGGGTATCTTATGACTTACCTAGGATTCATCTATTAAACCAATGTCATATCATACATATAAACACCCCCAATTTCATTTCTACCCCACATTTATTTTTTTGATACCCTCTCTACATACATTATCATAATTGAAATACCTCCTTATTTTCACTAGTTATCTTATGTACCTAATATTTGGTTTTTTTTATATCTCATTATTTTGACCCTATCAACCAAAGTACTAGTCACAACTACATATAACTCAAAATCAATTTTAATTACCATATAATACATTTAACACTAAACAAAGAAAACCTAGATGAGCTAAGACAAATTTATGTCAAGCTATAAAAATCCTTTGTTTAAAATAACTTACACATCTCAATCCTCAAACGATTTTTACATTAGCTCTATAAATGAGCTCCCTAGCTAAATAAATATTTTAATTATAGTTACATAATTAAAATTATAATTAAATGGTTCCAAAGATACCCGATGATTCTTTTGGCTAGCTTCATGCCAATACTAAAAGGTGTCCAATTATTGACCTTACAAAATTGGGTAGGATTGTATTGATAATATACAAGGTTGGAGTGATCATTATTTCCTTTATTAACCACATTATATTTATGATTAATTAGGAACCCAAGGATTATGTGGCTCTAACATAATACATGATTATGGTGTAAAAATTGATAGCTTCATTACCCTAGCATGACCAACTAGAGAAAATGTCATTTCCTCTTATTGACCCATGTAAATATTTTTGTATAGGATTAGAATGCTAATAACACCCCAATCCAATTTTTCATATTGATTAAATTACCCCCTTTACCCCTAATACTAAACCATTATATCAGGTCACATTTTGGTTATTTAAAAGATCCCAATATGCACACACATGATAATTTATTACTTAAGAGATAAATCCATTGGGTTTTACATGATGTTTGTAATTAGGAGGAATGTAATAAGGAGGAAATAGAGATAAATAATAAGAACTCTTTGGGGTTACATTAGTATAGTATGGTTGGAAATATAAGGATAATTAGTTATAAGGGAAGAAGCAATGGTAGAAGATAGATCAATAGTAAAGAATTGGGAGGAGGTATCTACACTACCCATATTAGTTGAAGAAATTTTAGAAATTTAGAGATAATAGATTATAAAATATCTAATCCAAGTGACTTATTGATGAACACATTTTTAGAATCATACTAGCTAACTATGCTGATTTCTAGCCTAAAACATATATTTTATGAATGACTCGTAAACCATAAAAAATAAGATAAATATCAATGAAGGGAACAAAAAATCATACCAATATCTATAATATTATTAAAAATATAGATTTGGAAATCCAAAAATAGTTCTAATTTAAGATGTAAACAGCAATCATAAATTAACCTAGATTAATGATTGAAAATCATGGGAGTCATACATGAACAATTAGTTCTATTCTTTAAAATTAAATATAGGACCCTCATTGAAAATCATGGGAGTCATACATGAACAATTAGTTCTATTCTTTAAAATTAAATATAGGACTCTCATTGAAAATCATGAAAGTCATACATGAACAATTAGTCCTATACAAAAATGAACAAAAGGGACGCTTAATTATAGGCTTGATGGGTGAAAGAAAAATAGTATGTCCTAATTTTTAGCTTTATTGGGTCATAAAAAATATTATTTTTAACTATTCAACCCATTATGTCATTTATATTGAATAAACTATCAATAATTTAAATATAATCTATAAACTAGTGATTTGTCCCATTTTTCTATAAATACCATATATATTTATTAAACCTATTTATTTTTGTTAGTTTTACTAACAAAAATTAATAGATTATTTTTTATTTTATCTTTCTATTATTTTATAATGAGTGAGATTATACCATGTAATTCCTAACTTTTACTACAATTGAAACATTTCTAAAATTTCTTCGAATTAAATTTTTTTATCAGAAAAGTAGGGTAAGGGCCTTGATCTTGAAGAAAACAACAAAGCATGAAACAAAGGCCTATATGCCCAACAATCAAAGTAGAAACAGAGGCCTACAAGCCAACCAAATAAAAACATTAAATAATAATTTAATTGGTCATAGGAACTAAAACTAAAATGGCATGTAGGCTTCATAGAAACAAGCACATAGGCTTGAGAGAACCAAAAGAAACAAAAGGGAAACCAATCCAAAAGAGAGAATTTATCCTTAGGACATTGATGAGGTCCCATTCTTTCTTAAGTAACTACATGTTGTTCTCCCTGATATTCTCTACATATTTAGATGTATCCTTCCTTGGAGTGTTTGAACATCTTGGTTCTTCTCCCTCTTTCATTTAAGTTTCTTGACTTTAGACTACCTAGTAACAATACTAAAAATGGTAGGGTTCATAATCCCATAAATGATAGAGATAATACAACTCATTACATTATTGAGCATGGCCATCTTCTCTTTTAGTAAATTACTTTCATTGATTGATTTGTTTTTTTTGACCATTCCTTGTAGATTCTCAATCTAGTGCTTAAAATTTTGGAGGGGACCATGCCCTAAATCCCCCTCATCCTTTGAGATCATTGCATCCTTAAGCTTATCATCATTATCCTTCTTTTGTCCAAGGTTTGTCCCTTCCTCAAATTCCTCAATGCTAATGGTTATCTAGTTCATGTCAGTTTCTTCCCCCTCCCTGTCCTCACTTTTTTCCTCCTCTGCCTCCCAATGTTCACTTGTGTTATCTTCCTTGGTCTTTGATTCTACCACTTCAACCTCTTTTTGATTAAATTATCATGGTCCTCCTCCTCAAACAAAGGGAAATACTCTTCATCTGAAGACTCAACACCTTGCACATGAAAAACCATCTTTTTACCTTTAAAATCTTGGTTTTTATTTTGTTTCTCCACTTTGGTCATTCTGGTTGACCTTCTCTCACCCTTTCCACTGCTCAAGTCACCAAGTTGACCTATATCCCTCTCATCCATAATTTCAATTGCATCATCATTAATCAACTTCTTCTCAAAAGGGCCAAGGAAATCTCATTTTGAACTGGTAGGTTTTGTTAGGATTTTTATTTTTTGAGAGCGAGGGGTAGATTGATTTTCTGCTATGGGAGGGGTTTGGGAAACAACATTAAACGAGAGAGTAGATTTTGAATTTCTACTAAGATTAGGGTTATGTTGAATCAACACTTGGGATTATCCTTTAATGAATTAAAATGTAGAGGCTTAATATAGATTTGGTCAAACATGACTAATGGGTTAAGGACAACACATGCTTATAGAGTCTAGAAATGAGACCCTAGTGTAGTGAGGGGATGCCTCCTTTAGCTATGCATTGATACAGAGAAGATAAAAGAAATAAAGGGATATTGATTTTTTCATTATGCCTGATATGATTAAGAAAAGGAAAGTGATATCCATGGATAGTAGTATACATTCCTTCTAAAGTGAATATTTCATTATGTGTAAACTCACCAGATTGAAAGGAGTTGACAGTTTCTCCCCGTTGTAGCCATTTTTAAATCTCCTCAACTTCTCATCTTTATTGAGGAAACTATCAATGAATCTTTGGTAGTTCCCATTACTCACTTTCACCACTTTTATTCCCTTACATTCAAGATCCATTGTCTCAACAATTAGTGTGGGAGTCACCTCAAAGTGAATAGTACCAATTGCCATTGTGCCCTCCTTCCACGAGCTGAATAATTTTGAGGCAAGTTCATTGTTGAAGCCCTTGATGGCTAGGAACAAGGGAACAATGCCTACTTCCTTGAAAAGCCTCCACAAATCCACATTTTTCTTAAGGGGTATGCATGATAAGGGAATTAAATTGTTGAATCTAATATTTAGTTCTCGAATATTATTTGATCACTTTTCATTAAATATTTAATTATTATTGATATTTTAATTTTTACTAATAGAAATTTAGACATGCATTTTACCATATTGCATTTCTCATTACCTTTTTTTGAATTTTTTTTTTGAAATAAGGATATTGATGTGAAATGTAATACAATTTTTACTTTTTTTTAATATAGTTTCTTATTTTCCTAGTTCCTTGAATAAATATATATTTCATAATGGACATATCTTGCTTATAGAATAAATACAATTATATAATATTGAATTTTTTTAATTATATATTAAATACATTTTTGAAAGTTAACTTCAAGGGCTATGCCAATACATAATCTTATGACTAGGTGGTTTTCTTTGATGACACATGCATGGAATGAAGTTAAAAGTTTTGAATTAGAAAAATATGATATACGAATATGAGAAGAAAATGTGGGCACCTACATAGGTTTAATTGAAGCACCTTATATTGAGATATATTTGATCAAAAATCTATTGGATCAAACCCTTTATCTCACCAATATCTTGAATGAAAGCACAATATCGTAATATCTCCTACTAGCTTGATTTGTTGGCATAGCCAACTAGGTAGCTAGGAGAAATTGATTAGTTTCACTTCTATCTCCAAGCATACAACTCAAAGAAGGTGTCTCATTTTGTTTGCTAATAGAAGTGATAAAAAATTATCCCCCACTTTTAGATAAAATGTGTCATTTTAGATGAGATTTGTTTTGGCTTAATTTATTTTTTCTAATTTTTCTTTATTTATTTTTTTGGCCCAAAAGTGGAACTCACTTATGTGCTTTCATCTTGATGAATAAGAATGAAGCAATGTGGTAATTGAACCTAATGTTCTCAAGGCTAGAATTATATTCTCTCTATCTATGTTAACCTTAAATTTCATATCAAATCTATGTCTCTATTTAGTTCAAGGTTTTAGATTTGTATTTGATCATCTTTTTTCATATTTTTCATGATTCATTATATAAAAAGCATATACACCTGAATAATAATTTCATATATCAAAATAGGCTGAATAAAAATTCTCCTTGATCACAAGATAAATTACACTTATCACAACCATAAAGATTTAAGAGAATCCAAAGCCAAATAGTGATCCAATAACATAAGAAAAATCCCCAAACCTATTAAGTTGGGCTCCAAAATACCCCATCTACCTCCTCCACCTAGATACATAAAAGAGAGATCTAATAGAAATAAGGGGGAGAAGGTGATTAATTTATAAATCAACAATATTTGAAGAGAATAACCCATGTATTCTTGAAGCTTAATGAGCATCATAGGTACATGTGAAACATAGAAAATTGAGGTTGATCAAAATGAAAACTAATGATGAACCTAATTTCTCTAGATTTCATTCAATATGTGTGTTATAATGTGCAAATGAGTAACATAAATTAAATCTAACCCAACTACTAGTCAAAAGGAAGATTTGGAAAGGGTCAAATGTTGTGTACCTTTCACCAAAAGTGCTTTATCAAACCTCATTGAGGATTCATTCACCCTATGGCGAATGGGTCCTGGATAGGGCTCCGAAAAATCTATTTTTGGGTTATGTTCCTCTTAGTCTGCACTCCTTGGTTCTAGTTGGGCACCATTGCAAAGCCAAAAATAAATCATGTCGCTCAGTTTCCGTGATTTTGCAAGAAAGGTGAACTTTGAAAACTTTACAACTTTCTCCAATTTTTCTCTCTAATTGATCTTCAACCTAAAACCTTCAATCACACATAAAAGAGGTAAAAATGTTGTTTGTTAGAGAATAATATTTTTCCTTGGTCAAACCCCATTTTGGTAATTAAACCTTGAAATGAATAAAATCATAAAGGAATGATGAATGGAAAAATGTAACGTCACAACTCACCAATCCTAGTTTGAACCTTGGATCTAACAAATATGTAAAGTAGGATGAAGTGACCTCAATGAATATATATATTGATCATAAAACTTGATGTGAAATAATTCCTTTGAATTCTTGATAGATCTTGAATGCTACATCAACATATTAGCTCAAACAACATGCATGATGCACTAAATCTTTGACATGATAATGGAATATTGATTGTTGCATTCTTCTTCTTCAAATCTACCCTTGAATACCTTAGAAATGCTCTTGAATGCTCTAGCTTGATCTCATGAAGTCTAAAAAAAGTTCTAGGATGAAACATAATGAAATAACCTTATATTTATACATAACTTTAGATTAATTCCCAAAATTCAAATATCACAAGCTGACATTGAATTCTAGAATTTAAATCATTAAAATACTGCCAAAAACATATTTCAAAGAGGGGTACTAGGTATAAGTCAAGACTCATTCGCCATGTGGAAAATGGATCCTAGGCTACTGACCTAGGACACACACCAGACAAGGTGAAATGTAATGTAAAAATAGGGTCCTAGGACCTAGTGAGGACCCATTCACCATGTGGAAAATGGGTCCTAGGTAACCTACCTAGGACACACACCTTCCAAAATTAAGTGTTGTGTAATGGCATTTATGAATGTCAAGTTTTATCTCTCATAATTTGCATTTAATTAGGCTTGGATTTGAATTAAAGGGTCCAATTAAGGAAAATTAGCCCCAATCAATTAATAAATCCCTAGATTAGTGTGAAAGTGTAAAGATATACTTTACAACACCCTAAATAAGGAAAAATTAAGTCCATTTAGTTTAAAAGGGCCCTAAACTTAATGTGAATGTGTAAAACACATTAAAAAATTAAATTAAGGCAACATTAGGCTCATTTTAATATTAATTATTCCCAAATTAAGAGAAAAAGGGATACTTTTTTTGTTACTACATCTTTCCCCCACTATAGTGAGAGTATGACCCCATGTCAAAAACACACTAAAGTAGACATTCAAGACACTTATGTATGCAAAAATGATAAATATACAGAATCATACAACATCAAAGACCAAGAAGATCAAGCCTAGATTGTCCAATGCAATGTGGAACACATCTAAGCCATCAATTTGCACTCACTCCGAGGTAGCAAAACCTAGGCTATCCACTAGGCAAGTCTTCCAACAAAGGGTGGAAAATGAGAGAATAATATTAGGCTCCCATACCATATGAAAGCTATCCTCTTGAAAAATTCAATAAGGCACCACAATGCTAGGCAAGGCTCCATAGGCAAGCAAGGTGTTTTATTCTAGGTGGCCTTAAATTTAGGGTTTTGAGCTCCATAGGGTGTAACAAGCTGTGTTATTCCAAGCAACTATGAACAAGGCAAGGTTTCATAGGAAATCAAGGTGTGTTATGCTTAGTGGCCTTTATTAGGGTTCAAGCTTCACAAGGTTAGCAAGTTGCATTATGCCAAACACTTATGAACATTATATAGTTTTTTGTTGAAAGGGATATTTCTTCATTCATGTAAGGTCTTCTTATTAGGGAACATTGTGCCTAATGTCTCCAAGAGAGAACAAGTCAAGAGTAAAAGTTTTACAACTTAGGGAATGTAGTGCATCGCATCACCACTAAGAGGAAATTCATACACTGAGAAATATCACACTCTTGGAGGACATAAAACCCAATGAAACCACCAAAAAAAGGACACATCACAAGAAAAAAGAAAATCACACCATGAAACATGAAAAATGTCAAAATATATTATCAATGTATAATCCCACTTTAAAGTAGTTGTTAAAACCATTGCTATGAGCAACTACCTTAAAGTAGCCAATGTTTAATCCTAAGACACGAGAGATTCCTTAGAAAGACCTATGCCAAGTCATATGTTTTTGAAATAAAACTACACCACAAAAAAGGAAGAAGAGGTTGCCCCTAAAAATACATAAGGGATTTATGGACTTAGGGTCAGTATATCTTTGCTACAATTTTGTTATAGAGCTTGAAAATGTCATCATTCCCTAAATATTCATAGAACTAGAAGAATGACACATAAAGAGTGAAAAAAAAGAAAAATCCTTTTGGGTCAACATGGAAGTGACCTAAGTTTCTTATGCCTTGTGTCATCCCCAAAAGGAAAACACAAGAAAAATGAAAAGATAAAATGTTTACAACATAAAGAAGAATGTAGATACATGTAGAGGAATGCAAAAAGAGAAAGAGAGAGAGAGAAAGATACATCAAGTGAAACAACACAAGGGATCACATTATGCACATGTAATCACATAAAAAAACATGAAAAAGAAGACAATGCAAAAGACTTGTAAGGGAAATGTGAGTCAACCTATAGCAGGTCATTTGCATCCCTATCTTGGTTAGTATATACTAAAGGTGGACAACTAGCCAAAGGGACAATGGAAAGTGCCAAAATAGGACACACACCGAGTTCAAAATTCTTATTAGTAGAATTGTAATTTAAGTTCATGGAAGAAGAGAACAATGAATTCAACTTGTTATACAACTTTTCATCAATCTTTGCAATATCAATGTCATCATCTAGATTAATCACAACAGGAGGTCAAATGATAATGTCTCTAGAAGGTTCTTATTTATTTTGCAGTGAGGCTAAAGAGTCATCATGCATTGCTTTAAGAAAGTTAGAATTTTGATTTTTGATGTTTTTCTTTTCTTCTTTAGTTTGTAACATACGAGCAATAGCACAACATCTGTGCCTACACTCTCTAGCATTTCAATTTCATTTCAATCTGTTGCCAATTTGGGTTTGTGTAGGAGCGCATTTTTCAACCATAGGTTTCTTTTCTTCCCTTAGGGGAGGAACGAAAGGAACCACTAGAGGTTGTTCAACCACTTTCTCTTTGGCTTTGTAAACTTGTTTGATCTTAAGAGGTCCACAATGAGATTGTTTTGATTGTCTCATGGTCTCTTGGAACTAGTAGGAGTATTTGTCATAGGTTGCTCTTGGATATTTGGAAGGGCTTTTGGTTCAATCATAGTTTCATCAAGAATTGGTGGCCCAATCATGGGTTGTGGCATGTTTCTAAGGGATTATTCTATTATGTACTTTACCTTAAATTTTTGATATTCTATGAAAAAGTAGTCCTCATGGGGTCTAATAGGTTCAATAGGCTTAGGCCAAAATAAATTCAATGAAAAGTTCCCACGGGAAGACACAGTATTAAATCCACTATGGTGTATAGTAAATATCTCATTTACAAAGGGAAACTTTAAACATTTATGCACAAATGACGTGATGAAATTTGTAGAGCGAAGCCATGGATAGCCTAACTTCTCACAAAATTGGTCCGATGATGAGATGGTGGTAAATGAGACATTTAATGTTTTTGGTCCAACTTTTAGAGGGATATTTATCAAGCCCATCATTGGAAAAGAAAAACCATTATGCATTATGATCCATGATTTCGGTTTTTCATATGTGTCTTGATAGAGTTCATGCACAAATAGGAATTATTCAGTGGTCACGTTTTCTACATAGATGAGATCAATTAATATCCCATTAGTAGGCTTGTCATTGATTCTTCTAGCTATGTAAAGATGACCATTGGGTGCATGTTTTATTATTTCATTTTGTGAGAAATCAATATCAAGAGGCATTTTGGTTGATCCCTTATGAAGCAATCTCATCATCCATTTTTTCATCTTTTGTGTTTTCATCTCTATGTCAACATTCATCACATCATTCTTTGTTTCGCTAGCTTTGAAAAATGAAATAGTATGTTTTGGCATGGGTTTTATAAAGATTTGTAAATTTTGGTTAGGAGGAGCTATAGACTTATTACCTTGATCATTCTCACCTCCAATTAGAAGATTATTAGAATCAATGAGGTCTTGCACAAGATGTTTAAGACACTTACAATATTCCATATCCTGTCTATTTTTTCGATGGCAATGGCAATAAGAATTTGGTCTATAGTTTGCGGGTAATGGTTTATTAGGATAAGGAACTCTAATAGGAGGTAAGGAAAGAATATTCTTTTCCACGACCTATAGCATGATATTATGAAGTATCGGGTAGAGGAGTAAATTTTCTATTCCTATCCCCAAAGGAAAAAAATGATTTGTTGTATTTATAGTAGCCACTTGGTTATCAACTTGTTGATTTGGTTGAGGGGAATTACATTGTAAAAAACACCTATTCTATTTCTTGAACATTTGGTAACTATTTTGAGGTGCAAATTCAAAATTTTCAAGTTAGCTAGGAGGATTTTTCACATCATGTGACTATAAGCCAAATTCTAATAGTCACGAAGGGTTGTACATAATTTCATGAAGGATGGGAATTTCAACATCTCAAGTTTGGTTTGTATTTTTTTTTGTAAATTAGAAATAAACATTCGTTGGAGGTCGGCATCAAGAATATTAATGTTTATTTATGAACAAGGCATTTGGTATCTTTCTATAAAATCAATAACCTTTTCATCATCCTTTTTCTTGCATGCCATCAAATCAACTAGGGCCATCTTGGGACCCATGTGAATGTGGAAGTGGTTGTAAAAGGAATCAATAAGCTCATTGAATGAACCAATTGATTTATTTGATAAGCATCAAAACCACTCTAGAAAGTAGTATCCTTTAATGACCTAGGGAAGAGTTTAGCCAAGAGCTTATTT
The DNA here is from genome assembly GCA_007258455.2 of Sequoia sempervirens. Lineage (NCBI taxonomy): Eukaryota > Viridiplantae > Streptophyta > Pinopsida > Cupressales > Cupressaceae > Sequoia > Sequoia sempervirens. The sequence continues at coordinate 426,449,664 of VDFB02353493.1, forward strand.
TCAAAGATGAAATCACTACTTAGGGCTATATAAGCATAAACATGGCTAATAGGATCTCCTTTCCCACCATATTTCTCAAATATAGGAACCTTTATACCTTGTGGCATTTGTGTTCTCAATATCTCTAGGGATAACGGGTTGGTTTTGATGTATTGTGAAGGTTGATGATTGTTATTTTGATTTAAGGTTGCAACTTGTTGTTGAAGGGATGCCATGTTTTGCAAAAGTTTGTTAATGATGGCATCATTGTTATTATTTTAAGGTGGAGGGGAATAAGGTGGAGTGGTGTATGTATGCGTAGGGCAAGTGAATTATAAATTTTAGAGGGAAGATGGTTGAGGAGGTATGGTATTTGAATGCACAAAGCTAGAAGGATTCCTTGTGGAAATACCTAAGGAAGTGCTGACATTGCTATTAGGCTGAATGGTTGTGGTAACTTGAGTACTAGTGTATGTAGGAATGGAAATGGGTATTGTAGAAGGAGGAATTGAAGTTCCACCTTAGATTTTGGTATACCCCAAAGCTTGAGTACTAGTCATGGTAGGGATGGTGTTGTTAACATAATGCACATTGGTTGTAGGTAGGGAAGTCAAGGGAAATGAGGTATGCATGCTATAATCCATAGGGGGTTGATTATCAACACTATTAGAAAAAGAGTTAGAAAACTCAAGATCCATGGAAAATAGTGTATCGCAGGATGACATGAGTCTCGAACTACATCTTACAATAGTATTGCTAATAGGATGTTGTAAAGCTCATACAAATTCCAAAAACTCAATGTCAACCCAAAATAGAAAGAAGGTAAAGTGTAATGCAATGACCTAGAATGTAATTTTTTAGATTCTAAACAAGGTAATTTGCTAATTACACTATGAAACAATCTAAAAATGAATTCTTGTAAATCAAATTTTGAAATCACATAATGCACTAAATGTACCAAATTAAGCTAGATATGATCAAATAGATGAAATAGAAACTCTACAAACAACAACAAAAATTTGAAAGCAACAAACAAAAATGCAAAAATGAATATTTTAATGCCCAAAAAATTAGATTATGGCCTGATTAGGAACTCATTCACCCTATGGTGAATGGGTCATAGATGAGGTTTTTGAAACAAATTTTGATAGATTTTTAAGTGTTTTCTAGTGTTTTTTAGATTTAGGTTTGTTATAGTAAGTTTCAGTTTTAATTTTCTATGAAATGTAATGTGGAATGCAAATGCAATTTATGCAAAAACAATAACCTAAAAGACCTATTTTGATATACAATTTTCAAATGTAAGTTGATATGATGTATATGATATGCAAGATGACTGATTTATTTTGTGTTTTTCAGATTTAAAGAATGCCAACAATACAATCCTAAAACCCTAGATGCAATGCAAAGTTGAATGCAAATTAGACGCCCTAAATGAGTCCTAATTCAATGCAAAGACATGCAAATGAATGCAAGATCTAAATATATGATGGAAATGGAATCTAAAATCAAAAAATTATAATGCTTAAAAAGTCAGGTTCACCATAATGAAACATAGAAAAATTAAGGTTGATCAAAATGAAAACTAATGATGAACCTAATTTACCTAGATTTCATTCAATATGTGTGTTAAATTATGTGTAAATGAGTAACATAAATTAAATCTAACCCAACTACCAGTCCAAACGAAGATTTAGAAAGGGTCAAATGTTGTGTACCTTTCACCAAAAGTGATTTTTCAAACCTCACTGAGGACTCACTCACCCTATGGCAAATGGGTCCTCACTAGGGCTTCAAAAAATCTATTTCTTGGTGTAAGATAGAATTTTTTTCTCCACTAGGGTTTTAAGACCCAAGGCAACAAGCCTTCTATACTCCACATTCAAGGATTCCCTAGAGATCTCAATCCAATGAAGAAAGGGGAAAGTGACATGGCAATAGGGTATCGTGTTAGGGTTAGAAAGACAAATATCTAACAATTAAATGCAGATTTAATTAATAAACAAAGAAACTAAAACACACATAGAATAAATTATAACACAGAGAATTTAACATGGTTCACCCAATCTAGGATACATCCACCAAACCACAACCATCCAATGATATTATTATCTAGTGGAAAAAACCTATTACAATCTTGCAAATAATTGCATTTTTCATCATACTATAACCTACATCTGAACCCCTTTTTAACAAGCTTAGAAGCTTCAAGATTAGGGTTCTACAAAGTCAGTTTTTTTTAATTTTTCATTGATTTTTCCTTGTTTGGTGACGATGCCAAAAAATAGGAGGAAATTTTTTCTCGGGACCTGCTACCCCCGACCTCCCTCCTGACCCCGGACCCTGACAAGGATACATGTCGGGGTGTATATTATAGCATGATCAGTCACCACATACCAACATATCGTAGGGTATGATTTCATATTACAAGAGGGATTCACCACCAAGTAAGAACTTGGAAAGACTAATGCAATGTAAGATGCAACACTAAACCCTAGTTTGATGTAATGAACTATAAAATGACCCAAAAAAGTGTGTAAAACAAAACAAAAAGTTGCACAATAGAATATGTGCACTTGGAAACTTGTAGAGACTTGAATGGAGATTGGAAATTTTGTAAATCCTAAAAAATTAGCCTACTGAAACTCATTCGCCATTTTGGGTGAATCAATCCCAGTTCTAGATTTTTGCACAGGAGTAGGTTTTAGGCAAAAGGGTATTTGAATTTGCAAAGATCTCTAAAAAACACCTACAATGGGAATCATTTTCCACTTGTGGTGAATGAGTCCAGTTTGGATTTTTTGGAACTTCAAAGTTCTGATCTGTACCTCTCAGTCTGCTCAATCTGCCTCTCCATGTTTCAATTTCTAAAACTCTAATTTCGGGGTTGTAGATGACCTTTTAGTGAAGACTATGACCTTGCAAATGAGGAGTCAACTCCAACAAGATTGTAACCTAATTTACAATGATCTTCAAGTCTTTAAAGCACCTAGATCTACAATGAAACAAACACACACACACACAACAAGTGGTGATTGTTAGAGAATAGGGGTTTTCCTTGGTCAAACCCCTTTTAGGTAATTAAACCAAATGATGAAACAATGAAATAAGGACATGAAATATGAAACATGAAAAATGATACCTTGAATGATGCCTTGTAAATGATGTCTTATAAATCTGCAACTCAACATGAAATGGCCATGAAGGATGTGGATCTTGACCTTGAGATAAGTGTAGAACAATGCTTAATCTTGGATCTTCAATGCTACATCACAACACTATCTTAATAACATGATTGGTGCTTGATATGTTTGACGTGATGATGGATCTTGAATTGCTGCAACAATTGAAGGAGAATTCTACCCTTGAATGCCTTAAAAATGAGCTTGAGTGCTCTCTAGATAATCTTGTGAAGTCTTGGAATGCTTAACTCTTGCTTGCTCGACTTGATAACATGTAGAACTTATGAGATAATGATTTGAAAGATTTATTATATAGGAAATGCACTCAAATGACCATGTATTAGATCCCCAAGGCCGACATACAAGAAATTTGAACTTAAAACCCTGCTCAAACCTTGAAAATAGGCTAAATGGGACTCATTTTCCAAACTGGGTGAACAAGTCCCACCTAGATGGGAGTCATTTTCCTAGAGTGGTGAATGGGTCCCACAGGGGCTATTTTTCTAGGTAAAGTATCGAGGAGTGAATAAATTAAGTTTATATATTGATATTGTTAGGTTTTTTTAAATCAAAATATGCCTTGGGATGAATAATATGCGGTCATAGGGGCCTATTAATGCTGATATTAAGGTCATAAATGCAAGAGGGTCCAAAATTCAATGTGAAAGTGTAAATAAATACACTTTACAACACTAAATTAAGAAAAAAATGGGTCTATTTAGCTAAGAAGGGCCCTAAATCCCATGTGAATGTGTAAAACACATTACAACTCTAGATTAGGTCCCCTTTGGATTACAATCCCCCTAAATTTAATGTGAAGAGTAAATAAATACACTTTACAACATTAAATTAAGGCAGAGTTAAGTTAATTTAGCTTAAAAAGAGCCCAAGACCTTTTGAATGAAAATGTACATTGCAACATTTTTTGACTCTACATTTAGCCCCCACTCTAGTGAGAGGATGAACTTGCTTCAAACTTACACTAAAGTAGGAATTCAAGAGGGTTCCAAGTGTATTGATGTGGATGGTCTAGGATAACAAAGATCAAGGAGGCGGTCAAGCTCCCAGGATCCAAGATCCTAAGTCAAACCATCATAAGCACAAAAGGAAACACACAAGGTGTATGATATGCAACATCAAGATACATAGACATGCAATTTCAATAACTAAAAGAAAGAAAAATGAAAACAATTAAAAATAAAATGAGTTGGATCAATCTTCAACTATTTTTCTAATATGATGTGGATCAGATCTAGGTTTTTTGTCCAAAAAAATGCATACTCACTTTGAGCCAACAAAACTCTTGGTTGTCTGCTTGGTGAGTAATCCAAGAAGGTGAGATACATACAACTAATATGCACTCACAGACACATGTGAGTGGCTAAGGGAAATTCATGCCCTCATTCAGCTTCCCATCAAACCATACCAAAGTTATACCTCCTAATAACTTTGATAAGGCGTCACACAACAAAGAAATTTGAGCTTCATGAGGCAAGGAAAACTTTGTATGCTTGAAACTCATGAACAAACAAGATGGCTCCATAGACATGCAAGCTGTGTTATGCAAGGTGGCCATATAACCGATGTTGTAAATGCAAAGTAGTGTAAGGTGCATTCAAAGGGATTTTTTTTAGTTCATGCAAGGTCTCTTCTTAGGGAACATTGTGTTTGATATCTCCAAGAGAGGACAAGTCAAAGAAATATCATGCTCTCAGAGGAAATCAAACCCAATGATATCACCAAGGAAAGTATGCATCACAAGAAGAAAGAAAATTGCACAATGAAACATGAGCGTTGATGTATGCCCCCACTTTAAAGTGGTTGCTAACACCATTGCAGTGAGAAATTGCTTTAAAGTAGAATAAGACATGAGAGTTTATTCGAAAATCCCTATGCCAAGTCATATGTTTTTGAATCAAACTACAACATGAATAAGTATGTCACATGCGAGTCAACTTAAGGCATGTAATCCACATCCCAAGCTTGCTCTTATATGTACATGAAAGGTGATCAACTAGCTAAAAGAGACAATGAAATGTGACACACAAGGACAAGGCTATCTAACCCCTTTTCCCCACTTAGTGTAGGACAAGGATGACCAAAAATTATGCTAGAGTGAAAATCACTATCAACTAGAGGAATTAAGTGCTTCAGCACGAGGAAGAGCACCACACCTTTTAAGATGTTGAATTTTATCACTTAAAGCCTTACATTCATTAGTACAATGACCATGGACTCTATAATATGCACAAAATGAACTCTTGTAGTAAAATTTATTTCATGTTCTTGGAGGGAGAGTTATCAAACAATCTTGGAGGAGTCTCAAAAAGATACCCTCTTGATCAAATGTAGAAGATGTTACTTTATTTTGCGAGAAAGATATATCTTGCTTAGTACAAGATGTCATACTTATTCAAGACTCTTTAGATTGTGATATTTTGTTCTCTCCTTGAAAGGATGATGTAAACTCTAATGAATCCAAATCATTAGTGTTTTGTGTGATGGCATTGAAATTAAGTGAAAATTTCTTTGTTTTTTTCATTTCTTTCAAAGGATAACAATGAAGACCACTAGTGCTTATTAGTTCAGGATGCACTATTGTTAAATTCGGCCTCAAAGATTCTTTTGTAAGAGTGTTGATATTGAGTGAAGGTTTGTTTATTTATATCAAAGGAAAATAACCAAGACAATTAGTCGTTTCTTACATGTTGTTGATGGGTGTTTTTACACTTCTCAACACTGGAAGCACACAAGTGCATGACCTCTCTTGAAAGGAAACTTCCTACAAACAAGTTGCAAAAAATTACCCCAAAGTCTCTTGGGTGTCAGGTCATGACTTGTAAAAACAACTCAATGGATTCATGTGATTTGCTAGTAATCACAAGGGGCATGAACAATTTGCTATGTTGGAAGGGAATTGGGTCTTCAAATGGATTTTATGATATTCTAAAAGTGAGGTGCGGTTGTTGCAAGTTCAAAACAATAGTCTAAAACTCCATGTTTGACATCAAATTTGGATTTACAATGACGCTATAACTTTGATTTAACTACTATTTCAAAGAAAGGTCAAAAGGGGAAAGGGAGGTAAGAGTTCCTAGACCTACAACTAATGATGAACAATGACAATGGAGGATGCTATAGTGGACAACCTTCCCAAAATAGAGTTTCACTTAACCAAACAACATACAGTCTCATGAAACTAGTGTTATCTTCTAAGGTTTGCAGATTTTTCAGCTATTCATTCACCATAAAGCATGAATAAAAGATTTTAAGTGAAAAAATGAGTTAATGTTCAAACTAGCTTTACATAGTTGTTCATCATCAATAAACAACAAAAATCATGAACATGAAATACACCAACACAATAGCATTCTTCAATATCAATGGACAACATGAACTAAAGTATTTAAAGCTACTTAAAGCACTTAGAAAAAAAAACTAAATCTATCTAAATCTATCAACTTTGCAGAGATGAATCATGCAACATGTGAGAAATAGAAGAATCCACCAAAAGAAATGCAATTCTATTGAGATTTTTGTAGCATGTCTTTACACAACAACTCAAATCTCTCTTTGAAAATGAGAGGAGATTCCTATTTGTAGTTTTCCAAAAGTGAAATGAATGGCCAGGATTTACTCTCATTGTGTGGCCAAGATTCATTTTACATTAGGGTTTCACCTACCCCCAAAATATATTGATATAAAATACATTTTTTGTCTCATTCCTATTTTTTCCTCTAGTGGATTTGACACTATGGCAATTTTATCTTCTAGTGACTGCCTTCTTTTTCCAGTGAAACTGTCAAAAACTCATCATCAATCACTCGTTTCCCTTCACTTTTTTGAAGAGTGATGTATTCCAAAAATTTTCCAATTAGTTCCTAAAGCTTGTCCCATTCCATGATGTTGGATTGAAGAAATTGGAAGATCAACCTCTTAAATTTTCTAGTGATTTTCTCCCAGTGCTTTGTGCATCTTGGTGTGGCCTTGATTATCTATTTAGACTGGGTGAATTCCCTTGCAACAAAGTCCATGAAATCTGATGTTAATGTATCTTCTTCCCATTGCTCCATCTTCTTATGGAAGAATGGACTGATCTTCTTTGGATCTAGCTCTAGGGTGGGCATATCATAATCTGCCATCAATTTGAGGTAATCCTCGCTATTTGTCTTGTTTTCTACAACCCTTTTGAGGTTGAGCTCAACCTCATGCAACACTCTCTCTAGGACGTCCCTCCTATGATCTAGGCCCATTTTCCATGTCTCTACCAACTAGTGATCATCCTTGGTGAGTTCCAGTTCCTTCTCCCATGTCTTCTGAGGCAACTTAAGAATGGTCTCAAGCTTAGAATAAGTGATCCTATATAGCTTGGTGAACCGGTGACATATCTTTTCAATGCCCTCTAGCTACTTTTGCATGTCTCAAAATTTTTTGGTCATTCAGGTAACATGGCTTATGCCCATTTCACCATTGTAAATTAGTCGTTAGAACCAATCTATAGTAGCCTTGGTCTAATTCTTCATCTTCTCCATCCTGGTGAGTTCTTCTTGGGAGAGAAGCAAGAGCAAAAAAGATATTGTTGGGGCTTCTTCCTCTAAGGAAGTCCACTACTGAATGTAAGTGGTGAGATTCACCACCTGTGCCTTTTGTTCCTCCTTAGAGGACTGATTCTTATTCATCTGTTGCATAATTTTAGCCACAAACCCATGGAATTCATCATTTTTTTCTCTCTTGTGGTAGGGCCCAAGTTGATTGTGAAATTTTTGTAGCTAACCCCTTCTCCTTTGTCTATCACTAGGGTGGCAATCTGCACTATCCTTGATTCAGATGCATCAACTATGATGTGGGAGGGAACTCTTGGCTTCTTTTCCTTTTTCATCTTTTCCTACGCTCTTGCTAGTATAGCCTCAAGTCGAGCCTTTGGATCAATGAGAGTAGGAGCTTTCTTGTGCAATTGCTTCTCTAGCCAATTAGGAATCTAAGTTTCCCCTCTTGGTGATTCATGATCACCTTCCTCTCTTTGGAGCTATTTCTCCTCATGGCCCAGGGCTTCTCGTTTAGTTCTTTCCTCTTCTTCATCTGAGTCTTCAACATGTGTAGTTTTCTCCCTATCTGACTTAGCGGTGGCTATGTTTTCCTCAATAACAATTTCTCTATGAGACACTCTTTCTTCTTCCCTTTCAAGCTCTGCATGATGCTCTAGCTTGGGACTCTTGTTTGGTGCATCCTCTTCATTTTCTTCTTCTTTCTCTTCTTCAGGAGGTACCTCTTCTTCTTGAATAAGGCCCTTGTCTTGGCCAATTAGTGGAGGCTCTTCAAGTATCTCCATGTTGACGTTAGTGTCTTCTTTCTCTTCGGGAGGCTAATTTTTAGATTCAACCTCTTCTCCTATATCCTTGAGATGCTGGGACAACTCCTCTTCAAGCTTTTGGTTTGAGGTCTCTATGATGTATTTGGAGTTTAGGGCTTTAGTATCTTCCTTTGAAGAGTGCAACTTCTCCTCATCAATCACCACCTTATCCACGCTCATATCCATTTTTCCCTCTAGATGTTCAAAGTAATCATCCTTTAAAGGATCTTCGAGCTCTTCCATTATTCCATTAGTAGCCTCCCTTTGGAATTTATCCATCTCTTCACATATCTGCATGGTAGCATCCATTTTTGGTGGCTCTATAGGTGGTGGAGGAAAGGGCAAGTCAACATCAATCTGGGTCATCACAACTTGAATAGTGGGATTCATTATCACCTCAAAAAGCTCAGCGGGTATCCCTTGCATATATTTGGAAAAGGCTTTTGGTAGGGTGAGAGGAGGAATAGTAGTGTTGGTTACTAAAGGCATTGTGGCAAAGAGAGTGGGAAAAGGAGGAGGCAGCGAGCCAGATGACAACAAGGATGTTGTGTCCGAAGAAGAATCCAATACCATAATTGGGGCTGTTGGTGAGGTGGAGGAAAGGTGGATGTAAATGTCCATGACATGCAGAGAGGAAACAGGTAGTGCTTGAGATGCAGGAGGTGGCGGAGAGGAAACAACAGAGCTAATGATGGGAGTAGAGGTGGCAGGTGGTGATTGTGGTCACTCAACCTCTTCTTCTCCTTCACATTGCAGATCCTCCTTAATGGTTGGCATTTCACTAAATCCTCCTAATTTATTCACCTTCTTTGAGGACTCTCCCTCCATGTTCTTTCATGTATAAACCTTATGCTTGGGTTGGCGTTCAAACACATCCTTTCTTTTCCTTGATCTTGTCACCGAAGGGGATTTAGGGGTTTTTTTGGGGCAGCATTTGCTCCACTATCTGTTTCACTTTTGAGCTCATCCTCAAGCTCACCACATGTTAATACTGCACCCTGTGCTTTAAGTTGGTTAATTTGGGCATCCACCCTTTTCCTTGTTCTATTTTCAATCGACCGTGTTAAAATATAGAGGTCATTGACCTTGTCCTCATCCCAGTCTATTAGTGGCAGTGACAGGTTGGCCACAACATTGAATCTCTCATCAAGAATGGTGTCCTCCTCCACAACTTGGTTGAGCACCAAGAACAAGTTAATCAACTATACATATTAGGTTGTCATCTACATGTAGTGCCTCATTTTCACTTCCTTGTCATCTTGAAAATTGACCCAAAAATCTTCAATATGAGGAAGATGAGTATACTGCCTTCTGACCATCTTCTTTAACTTTCCATAGGGGTTCATTCTTGGTCGATCCGTATGGAGGTCCAAATGGTACTCCACTATCTCTTTTTCTAAATACTTCATGCACTGAGCAATGAGGATGGCATACATTCCTTGCCCGAATGGTAGGGGATAAGGGATCTCTACTCTGTGTTTATTACTTGTAGAGTTTGGGAATTTTACAGTTGTCTAGAGACCTCCAATATAATCATCCAGTCATTGGGGTACCAGGGCAGCTTGTAGTGTCTCTAAAAAAAACCCTATGTTGATATACATGAATTTTGGGAACTAGATGAACATGTACTCGAATCTTTAGATGAATTCTTGAGCACTACGTGAGACTCTTCTTTTGAAATATCCCCCAAGGATTCTGATGATATTCCCTATGAAGGCATCATTTAACCTCTTATATTCTCTTTTGAAGTTCATGTACTACAGCTGCGGGTAGTAATCATACACCTTGAGCTCTCCCCTTCTTAGATTCAAGTTTTGTGCAACAAAGAGGCCTTTGTATGGGAATGCATCTTCTAGTAGGTATATTGGGTAAGATGTCATGTAGAACTAAGATGTTTTCTTTGCATCCATTAGTTGCACGTGCATGTTGTTGCTAATGATCTTGGCCCAGTGGAACTTCATTTTTCCACAAATGATCTCTTCAATAAAATAGAACATCCACTCTTGGAAGAAGGAAACAATGGGGATTCCCATTACTCTACTCAATAGGGTGACGAAATCATGGTCCTCCTCATAGAAGTCACTCCTGAAAAGCTCTTGGGGTACCTTAGTAGCACTACCCCTCTTTTCCTTCAACCAATCTTGGTTGATCAACTTCTTACATCTTAGGGGGTTTTCCTTCCACATGTTCTCAACGTATCCCTTCTTTGTTTTCTCCATGAGGTCGAATGTAGGGATATGGGAGGTTTGGCTTATTGATTGGGAAGATAGATTTTCCAACACTCTGCTAGCATGATCTATAATCTTTCTACTGCTGCCATGGTAGCACTCTCTACATACCATCATCATTTTTGGAGGTACAAGTGCGGGTGGGAAGCTGACTGCCTTGGCTAGGCCACTCTTTCGGATATTTCAGGAATTCTTAGTTGCAGGGTTGATCACGACCCTTTGTCTGAATTCATCAATATCTATATGCCCTAGGTTGTTGTTTGATATTGAATCCCAGGTAGAGGTGACTTTGGATGTGATTTCCACCCCATGGAACTGGTACTTCATTTGATCTTTCTCTTCTTTCCCTCTCTATGTTTTGGCAAGCTTCTTTCCTTTCTCTTTCTCTGTAGACTTCCTTGATGTACCCACAATAGATTCCATAAATTTTGCAAACAAAAATGTAGTAAGTACATTCACATAAAAGATCAGGAATTCATCAATATCTATATGCCCTAGGTTGGTGTTTGATATTGAATCCCAGGTAGAGGTGACTTTGGATGTGATTTCCACCCCATGGAACTGGTACTTCATTTGATCTTTCTCTTCTTTCCCTCTCTATGTTTTGGCAAGCTTATTTCCTTTCTCTTTCTTTATAGACTTCCCTGATGTACCCACAATAGATTCCATAAATTTTGCAAACAAAAATGTAGTACACATTAGTGAAATCCTACAAAATAGGGTTTAGATCAGGAATTCATCTTCAAAAGATCATGAAATCCACTAGCATTCATCGTTTGAGGCTCGTTTGGGTCAATTATAGGAATGCAGGCCCAAGGATGTAGGTTTCTATGGACTAGAGGCTGTTAGGAATAGTCAAGAACAAAATGACACCGGGGTCATGACGACACACAGATGGCCACCCGCACTCAAAGTTCTACATTTGGGGTTTGGAGGCTGAGATTTTTAACAAGGCATTTAACATGTGGGAAAATCTGCCATGAAGTCTTTGAAGGAATTCAATTGGTCATTTTGCTCATGCGGGTACAAGGTATGTGGAGGTAGGAGACACCATAGATGTTTGCAGGTCTACCATTAAGAAATGACAGTCACGAGGCCGAAACCTGCAAGAGGAATCTCACATAGTAGGACCTGCAAGTGGATTGGACGGTTTGGGTGTTTTCCCCTTAGTTTAATCATTTTGGGGCATGTAGGCAGGAATATGTAGAAAGTCATTGGGAGATGGTTGTTTGGGAATGACAGTAATGATGCGGTAGTCTGCGGGAGGCATTCCACATTGGAAGGTCCGCAAGGTACCCTATATTTGGTCACTTTTCCAGAAGAAACTCAAATGACAGAGGAAGGCTCAGACTCCAAGACATAGGCGGGAGGGAGGATGCAGCCGTTTGTGGATGGAACCTAGATGACTGTGGGCCATAGGTGGCAACCTGCAAGGAAAGGTCTACACTCCATTTGAAATTAGTCATTTTCATGCTAAATGCTCAGAGAGAAATAGTGGGGGTGGAGTGCACAAGGTAGACCAATGGGGTACCTTGGCTATTTCAAACAACGACGATAATGGCGGGGCAGTTTGTAGAAGGACCTCCGCAAGGCTCTGCTCACATGAGGTTTAGAATTAACATTTTTTCTATGTGTGAACTCAGATGGAAAGGAAGATCATGGGGTCTACGATGTGGGAAGGAGCATGGACTTGGCCACTAATGAGGGAATTTGAAATGGTGGAAAAGAGTGAAGAGAAACTAGCAGGAAGTGGCCCGCAAAGGAAGACTTAGCGCATTTTAGCATCAAAAGGAGATGGCTTTGATGAAGCCTGCAATGCACAATTCTTGTGAAGGTTGGAAATTTTAAGAATGGCAACAAGATAGGGGGAAATCCACATGCGGTGACCCATAATGGCAGACCCGCAAGGGTTTCAAGATCCCCAATTTTTCATTTAAGTGCTCAGTGTTTTAGGCCTTTGCCAAGGTGGTGGAAGGACAATGTCCACCTGCAGGTTCATGATGCTTAGAGTTTTTCATTTTAAGTTTATTTTAGGCAATGGCGATGAAGGGCTTGCAGGCTGCAAAGGTTTGACCACTCTATGAAGAACAACAACGAAGGGACCAAGTTTCACATGACCTAAAAGGATATTGTTTGATTGAATTTCAAAGGAATTTTAAGATGGGTTCATGCGGATTTTTATGGTTAATCAACTGCAGAGGAGGATTTAAAGGTTTCCTTTTAAGATTTTGATTAATTTTAGAAATCCTAACTCAAAAGGACATTTTTCAAGCTGACGGCGATGGACGTACCTGGAGGTTGCAAAAAAATTGATAAGGGTCAAGCTTAAGATCCTTTAGGAGGTCATGTGGGCACATGGGATGCGATTGTTGTTGGCTCTCTAACAAATTTTGACTTTGTTCATTGAAAGTGATAGGTTAGAGGGCCTACTTATAGGAAAATATGTATTTATGATATGCATTAAATGCTTGTATGATGGTCAGCAGAGTAGCTAGACATAAATTTCAAAAGGCCAACGACGGGAAAGTCAAAACCCACAAGACAAAAAGAGCTTGAGATCTCGTCGATTGAGAATACGGGACCTGCCATGCAAACGGACGTCCTGTGTTAGCCACCAGTGAAACGGTGAAGTGAAGTGACGTGCAAAGGGAAACCCACAAGAGTGAACCCACATGAGCTGAAGGACGCAAGTTAGAAAACTAAGGGAAACCTACCAAGGAAACCCCACAAAAGCCAAAGACTTTGAAATTTTTGGGTGGTGAATTTTGTTCAACTAAGGATGATGACTTTAGGGTCCCTTGACCACTTGACACTCAAAATTTAGGGGCACACAAAATGAGGCAAATGAAAAAATTGACTTGTTGAAGGAAAAAATAGAGGGTCCCTATTCCGAACAAGGCGTTTGCTATAGGCACAACAAATGGCAACTCTGCTAGGAGAATGTTCCTTAGCATTCTAAGGGTAAATGTTCATTTAAAACCTAGAATATCTGGTTTCGTAGACTAGAAGCCAGTTTCCATGAGTGAACTAAGAAACTCAAAGGAGGACAAGATCCTTGGTTGAATCTAGACATGGGGGTATCTCAAAAGTGTTTGCATGGTGAGTTCATTTCCCTTTCTTTAGAAACCATAACGAACAACTGTTATTTAGTCAATGCAAGCTACGTAAGTCATCTAACCTTAAAAGTAACCTAGACATTGCTTCGCTACCAATTAGACATCCATATCCCTGATAGAGTTTTCATTGTGACCCCACGAACATTGCTCTATTTCCAATTGGGCATCGATAGCCCCGATAGAGTTGCTCATACACCCACACAATTGCTTATGTTAATACTTTTTTTTTCTTTTCTTTTTTTTCTATGATATTTTCTTTTGGTACTCTTTCTTTTTACTCAACTGCATAAGCATCAAAGCTTATTGTGGGTTTTGAATCACAGTGGTCACTGGAGTAGACTTAAGAATTTTCACTCGCTAAGACCTCATAACAGCTATTGTATAGTTCTTCAAAAAAAATTAAAGTGTGTTATGTGCATGATCTGAGATAAATGTGAAAATATTCAATCAAGGGCTCTGTCCTAGGTCAAGTTAGAGTTCAAATAAGGAATCCACTTCATGGAAGTGATCAAAAATTAGTAGTTACAAATGAATATTTATCCAAAGAACAAACATGAGTGGGCAACAAAGTAGGCCATATGATATTCCAAGCACGACCACCGCATCAAGAACAACAAAACACTTAGCAAAAACAAGAGCAGCTGGGAAATGAATCTAAGGCACAAGAGCAAAGAAAAAGGAAACCTAAGCCAACCTATATACAACTATATACAAAGAAGAGCTTGAAAAACTCAGGCAAGGAAATAATGCTTGATGTGTTGTGTGTTGACTGGAAATGGGATATCCTCTCCAGTGAGTGTCTTGAGGCGAAAGGCATCATCTCCTAAAATTTTTGAAATTTGAAAGGGGCCAAGCCATAGCTTGTTGAATTTTTCATGTCCCCCTTTATTTTTGTGAGCCTTGTCCCAACAAAGGACTAAATCAGAAATCCTATAGGCCTTGAATTTTGCTCGACGGTTGAACCATCTTTTAACTATGCCCTGGTGTTTAGAAAAAATTTCAATTGCTCTATCATAGACTTCTTCTTGGTGCAGTAACTTAGCTAAACATGCCTCTTGTCAATCTCCCTCCTCATAGTATGTGTTGAGAAATTGGAGGGTGGGAATCTTGAGGTGAACAGGAAAGATAGGCTCCAGGCCATAAATGAGATGAAACAGAGAATCACCTAGAGAAGCCTTATGGCATGTACGATCTGCCAAGAGGGAAAAACATAGCTAGGTGTGCCAGTCCTTGGGGTTTCTATCAAGCAATTTTTTATCATGGTTATCAATTTTTTATTTGTTGATTCAGCTAGTCCATTTCCCTGAGGGTAATAATTGGAAGAAAATTTCAGCACAATCCCATAATCGAAGGCCCAACTAGTGAACTTAAGTGAGGAAAAGGTGGGGCCATTATCACACACAAGGGCATAGGGGCAACCAAAATGATTCAAGATAAAACTTTCAAGAAAATTAACAACTTCAGTAGTACATTTCCTACATGCTATTGCTTCTATCTATCGAGTACAATAATTAGAGGCGATTAGAATGTACCTATGGCCTGCAGAGGATGGTGGGCTTACTAGACTGATGAAGTCGAGACCCCATTGAGTGAATGGCCTTACCTCTAGGACTATTTGCAATTGGATAGTATCATTTCTTTCTCTGGTAGTAGTGGTCTGACACACATAACAAGTTCTGACATGGTTATGCATATCCTTAAACACCGTTGGCCAGTAATACCCAACCCATGAATTTGGTGAGTAGTTGAAGGGTTGGATCCATGGCCAATACAAAATTTATTATGAAATTCCTTCAACACTCTAGTTGTTTCCTCTTTTCCAAGGCATTCGAGATAGATTCCTTCATGGTTACGCTTATACAATATGGATCCTTGTAGCATGTAATTGCTACTCTTCAACCTTAGAGCATGCTTTTGTACTCCTTGTAGTCGAGACTAGCACTTTTTGTTCAAAAAATAGTAGACAATATCGTCATACCACTCCCCAGAAGAAACATTCCCGAGTTGGTATTGTTGCACGGTGAGCTTGGGTCTAGCTTTAGCTAGTATTTTAGCTATTCTTTGAGTTAGGGCCTGCCCTTGGACCAAATTCATGGGATAAATCCCCATGTCATATTCCTATAATAAAGTGACCCATTATGCTCTTCTTTCTCCTAGCTCATTCTGCATTAGTAAAGTCTTAATTGTTGGGTCAGACACAATTGAAAACACCTTATTCTGCAAGATGTAATGCCATAATTCCTTAACTCCTCTGACTAAGGCATATTCTTTCTTTTCAACATTATGGTACCTTAACTCTGTATCCTTTAGTGGATAACTCATGAAGGGAATAGGGTGTTCACTCCCTTCGTCATCTTTTTGAGTCAGTGTACTGGCACAAGAGTGATCTAAAGCAAATGATAGATGTAAAACAACTTCAAGTAGTCTGGGCTAACTAGCATTGGCACATCAACAATTGCTTTCTTGATTTCTTTGAAAGCCTGTTTGGCCTCTGGATTCCATTCAACTTTTGCATCTTGCTTTAGCATAACATTCAATGGCTTGACTATTTCAACAAAGCTAGTGATGAAATTTATGACGAAATTGATCTTTCCAAAGAAAAATTTCAACTCCTTGCTACCTGGAAGTTGAATTTTAAGAATAGCATAAATGTGTTTAGGGTCTATTGAGATTCCCTTCTCTGAGATCATGTGTCCAAGCAGCTTGCCTTTTGTAACTCTAATGATGTACTTCTTCATATTCAAGGAAATTGCAAAATCTTTGCACCTCTAGAAGACCTTACATAAATCAGAGACGTGGTCACCTCTTTTCTTTGAAAAAATAGTAAGATCATCCATGTAGCTAATGATGCATTTTCCAATCAGGTCCTTGAAGGCGATATCCATAGCGCGATGAAAGGTTTTGTTGGTGTTGATTAGTCCAAACGAGATTCTTCTATATGCAAATGTTCCCAACTTGGTGGTGAATGTTTTCTTATGCCTATCTTTGTATTGTACCATCACTTGATTGTATCCTAAGTATCCATCTAGAAAATACATCATTTGAGATCCATTAACTATCTATAACACTTCATCCAATGAGGGCACTGGGTATTTGTCCTTCTCCAATGCTCTGTTTAAGTTGTAGAAGTCTACACACAATTTGATTTCTCTATTCTTCTTCCTAACTAGGACCAATTTTTCCACCCACGTGGAGTGTCTAATTGGAAATATGATTCTAGCAGACAACAACTTTTGGACCTCTTTATACATGATGGGTTCTAGCAATGCATTAATTGGGTATTGGCACTGTTGAAAAGGTCTCACATTTGGCTTAAGAGGAATGGTATGAGTGATGATTGAGGTATCATACATCCTTAAGTCTTTATAACTGCAAGAAACTACATCATGGTACATTCACATGATCCCTTTTCTTTCTTCTAGTGTGCACACTTTTCCAATGAACACCTTCTTAACTTCTTCATCCATTCCCAAGTTGTGGGCATTGCACTAGTTGTCAATGGAGTCCTTTGTTTGCTGGTCCTGATCTCTTACCTGATCTAAGTCTAATATTTGTTCAAGCTGAACCATACCTCATGGTATTGTATTTGTCTTGAGGTTAATAACTCCCTCTATGTCTAATTCAGCCTCTTCGGGCTTTGCCTCATCAATTATTTGAGTCACAAACACATTGTACCTAGTGATGAAATCCAAGATATGATTGTCATCATTAAACACTTAGAAATTAGTGATATTATCTGGAACTGATGGAGTGGAATTAAGCTCAATAGTGAACTTCTTTAATCCGGTCAGGGATAGGGGTTGTAGGGTACTAGCTTCCTATGTTAAGGCATCAATACACTACAGGATTTGAAACCATTTTTCGACGGTCGTTTGTCAGTCGTTTGACAAATCTCTGTTGGAAGAGTGACGCAATGGCGAAAATTTTTTTGTCGCTGTTTTTTTGTCGCAAGGATGGCAACAAATTAAACGTCAAAATAACGGTGAAGAATCGTCGGTCGGCAGCATCGTGAAATACCTCAGGATTTTGTCAGAAAATCGACGAAAACTTTGTTTATCCACTGACGAATTACACCAGAAGTTCGTCGTCGGTTCAACGAAATGGGAAAGCATTAGCATGGAAACATGGAAAGTTCATTGAAATAGCGACGAAATACTAAAGTAGTAGCGTCGAAAGAACACCAAACGTTCATCGAATGTGCGACGAAATAGGCAAGTAGTAGCATCGGAAGAACACTAAAAGTTCATCGAAAGTTCGACGAAATTGACAAAGAGTGTCATGGTGGGAACACCGAAATATCATCAGAAGGGCGACGAAATGGGTAGTGAGTTACGACAAAATCGTCGTCACAGCTATAGCAACTTCGTCGAGGCTTTCTGTTGTTCATCGGTTGTTATCATCGAAATTGCGACGAAGAAGCAAAATTTAAAAATATATATATATATATATATATTATATATTCGTGGAAATGTACCATTGCGGAGATTGACGACTGATCATACATACATACTACATATTGGTTTGATGCTTCAAACAATGCATTTCTTATATTGAAAAGTGCATTACCTTATTGAGCTTCTCTTTGTTTTGAGTATAGTTTAATATTCTCTACTTAACAAGGCCAACCACATGACGGTGGAAGCTCATTTGGGCACCCCCTCCCTCACATCACTCACTCCCATACCCAATCATATAACATTAATCATTGATTCATCCATTAATAAATAGCAGGTAATATCTATTCATTCATCCATTAATAAATATATAACATTCATTCATTAACATATAACATTCATTTAATATGATCTTATCTTGGTCCATTAACATATAATAATCATTCTTCAAGTATATACTATCAAAATATGGTTGCTCGCGATATGATTAATAATCACTTTTTGTTTTTCAAAGCTACATAAAGTCAAGGGAGTATCATTTTCTAAATCAATATTTGTCCCCCTTTAGTTGTTCTCTTCCTCTCGCTTGTGATCTTAATGTATGAGTCGCCTCTCATGACGGACGCCGCTCAGTGGGGATTTGCTGCAATAAGAAAGAAATGTTAAACTGATATGTTTTATTATTATTGTTACAAGTATTTGATTAATTAAAAGAACATTAGAGTGGTTCTCTTTACCTGATGGGTCCACATCATGTTTCTGAACTTTTGTTATAGACTCATGCTCAACATGTTGAACACCCTCTAAATCCTGATCTGTAGTTGAAACACGAAAGGTTACATTAATTAATACACCAATTGAAATTAAATATGTTTAAGAGAACATGAGGGTGGTCCTCTTTACCGGATGGGGCCACATCACATTCCTGATCTTCTCTAGCTTGATCATGCTGAACATGTTGATCATGGTCTACATGCTCTAAAGTTGAAACACGAAAGGTTACATTAATTAATACAACAATTGCAATTAAATATGTTTAAAAGAACTTTAGAGTGGTCTTCTTTACCTGATGGGGCCACATCATATTCCTGATCTTCTCTAGCCTAATCATGCTCAACATGTTGATCATGCTCTACATGCTCTAAAGTACCGGATGCACACCATGACCTTCATCTACACGTTCTGCTCCACCCTCACTAGGCTGCATTCCAATGTCATGTAAAAGATATATACACACCGCTTGAGTGTTTAAAACAAATAGGCATGTAATTACTTTATGGTGGAAATTA
>VDFB02353493.1:426469301-426640250 GCA_007258455.2 Sequoia sempervirens
TTCTTCTTGATATGCCACAAGACAATAATTGCCCAGTTTTGTTTTAGCAAACAACACCTCATTTGTGTTGTTGTACTCTATGATCATGAATTTCATGTGAGGCTCCCGATCAATATGAATTTGGTTTGGAAACCCTTTCCATGGCAGCCATAGGTGAGAAAGGTTTGTTGTAGCATATCCATTTAATGCTCAAGTAAATTCTCTTCCTAGTATTATGCCATACATGTCTAGGATGTTGGCAACTTGAGTGTCAATGACCTGCTGCACCCTCAAATCAACAACAATTTGCATGGGTATCCTATTGATTTCTCCTACTATATTCACTTTTGTCTTATTCAACTGGGTCACCTTCCATCGGGAGGGAGTCAAGACAATTCCTAGAGCTTTGCATATTGTGAGAGGCATGACATTAGTTGATGCTCCTGAATCAAGTAGGCAATTATGCAAGTTCTTCCCAAATATTCTGATAGTGGTCAAGAAGGGAGGAGTCTCCAACTTCCCTTGGAATAAGCCCATAGGTGTGTCTGCCTGGGCTACTTGAGCTTTGTCTCTATCATTGGTATTATCCTTGGTTTGTTTTTGGTTTTGGTCCTTAGCTATTTCCTTGCTTGTTTGTTGACTTTAGGGTTGATTCATTTTCTTTCCTAAGATTTCCTTGATTACAGGCTCACTTTGTGAATCGTCAAAGGAGACCCTTTTGGAAGGAACTTCTTGAGCCATCTTGGATGGGGCAATCCCATTAAGCATCCTAAAGAAAGCATTCCTAACTACTATGACCCTAAGCAATTTGAAGGTTGATAGGCTCAGCTTGACCTTCTTAAATTCTTCTTCCACATATTTACCCATTTGCTCGATGTTAGCTTCAAAAGACTTGCTTTGAGATGAACTAGCAAGCTGGTTTTGTGTTTGGTTTGACTACCTATTCTTGTTAAAATATTGAGTGGGCACGTAAGGGTAGCCTGGGTTATTACTAGCATTTGGGTTAGGTGGAGTGCTAGAGTTATTGGATAGATTAGAGGTTGTAAAAGGACCCCCTACTTGTCTATTTCTCAAGTTATAAGGGGTTTCTCTCTGATGGAACATTTGGATCTTATCCTCACGTGACTCTTTTTCATCTATTGGACCATTATCTACTAAATCGAAGAGTTGGGATAAAGGGCTTCCATTTCTTACCTCTTTTGCTTCATCCTTTGGGGAAGTGGTCTCCTTTTTTGGCACATTACTATTGCTTTGCAGGAAGGGAGCTTGATTAACCACTAGTACTAAGGAGTTGTATGGTTCGGATGGGAATATGTATCTGCAACCTGCACCATCCACATCATTTTAAACCTCTACTTGGAAGATTTTTGTGGCTATTTGGAACTCAGGGCAATCCAATTTGGAATGCCTATTTGTTTTGTGAATGTGGCACCATTTAGATAAGGCTGCCTCTGCTAAGTATACTCTGCTTGTAGCTTTATCTGCATTGGTCGGATGATCAAGAGGGGTGGGAACACCTCCATTGTTTGGCCTTATATTCCACATCCAGTTCTATTTTTGTGAAGGCCTCCTTTCAAATCCTTGGCTAGAACCTTGACCTATCTCATAATTCTATCCAGAAGAAGCACCTGCATCATGGTTGTCGTGGTTATCTTAGTTGATGTTAGCTTGGATGCTTCTTTAGGAGGCTTTTAGTTGGTTATTTTGATTCCTTAGGTGTGTCATTTCTGTGGAAATATTCTTTAACAACTTTGTTAGCTCATTTATCTGATCCTTCTCTATGTTGGTTGGTTGCAGTGCTTGATTCTAAAGGAAGACCGACTGTACTGTTGGTTGATTTTACTAAACTAGTGGAAAATTGGGTCCTTGTAAGTATGAAGGAAGCTGAGGCTACCAAGGATAAAATTATTACTGTTGTGCTTCCAAGTAGTGAGGTAGAGTAGGTGCCTAATTCAGTGGTTGGCTCGAATGACGTACCATCGACAGTTGTGGAACTTGATTCATGATTGGTGTTTGATGTGGAAAGGCTTGGGTGAGCCCTTGGATCTGCATTGGATGAGAAAATAGCCCCAAGGTTGGTAGTGGACCAACAATTTTCTGTCCCAAATTTGTGCTTGCTATAACTTCCTCTGCATAGGTGCCCACCAATTTGGTAGGTGGCGGGCATATTCTCTTCACTAGTGCGGACATGAGGTTGTCCAAGGTAGCATAATATACCAATCAAGCTGAGGGATCATCAACCACATAGGGTGGTTGCAATCTCATGTAAGCATGATGGAACCAATCATTGAAGGAGATGATTGGTTCGTTGACTTCCCTTCAAATGTACATGAATTGTTGGTATAATTTAGAAGGGCTGATTAGAATCTTGTATTTCTGCAAGAAGGTGTTCTTTAATAGATTCCAAGAGGTGATGGATCCATTTGAATGGTTGATGAACCAATAAAAGGTCTCTTCCCCAAGGAGTAAGGAAAGAGCTTACAAGCCACATCTTCATGATCTATTTGCATGTCTTTCAAAGCTATTTGGAATATCTTGATATGTTCTTCTACTATCCTTTGTAGATCACGAGGATGGAACTTAGTGAAAAATCCCTCTAGATTCTTTGCCGTGTCATGGTAGTCATTGAAGGAAAAGGGAGATGGGTTGTTACCAAGCCAAGCCATGATGGGAGGTGGAGGTTGTGCTTGCTATGCTACAGTAACTTGGAGCTGCAAAGGAGCAGCACTACTTGAGGCAATGCATTGGATTTGATGTGTTGAGATAGGGCAACACCTTGGCTATGGGAAGCAAAGGGTTGGAAGGAAGCTTGGAGCGGTTAGGAAGAGGAAGGTGCTATCGAAAAGGAAGCGGAAGAGTGGTGTGAATGGATGGAAGGAAGAGGTGAGGATGGAGGTGAAGTGGGCTAAGCAGATGAGGATGAGGGTGATGATTCCCCCTTCTTGGCTCTCTTAGCTTTGGTAGGGGGTGGTAGCTCTTGGAATTCCCCTTTCTTTGGTGTAGATCTTAACACTCTTTGGAAACTCTCAGGGGAGAAGGAACCAACTTGATCCAACTTAGAAAAAAGGGAGCCCTCCTTCTAGCACCA
Organism: Sequoia sempervirens; assembly: GCA_007258455.2. Lineage (NCBI taxonomy): Eukaryota > Viridiplantae > Streptophyta > Pinopsida > Cupressales > Cupressaceae > Sequoia > Sequoia sempervirens. The sequence goes on from VDFB02353493.1 coordinate 426,472,369, forward strand.
GTTCTGTTGATGGGTGTTTTTGCACTTCTCAACATAGGCAGCACATAAGTGCACTACCTCTCTTGAAAGGAAACCTCCTAGAAATAAGTTGCAGAAAATTACCCTAAGGTCTCTTGAGTGTCAAGTCATGACTTGCAAAAACAACTCTATGGATTGATGTGATTTGCTAGTAATCACAAGGGGTATGGACAATTTTCTAAGTTGGAAGGGAATTGGTTCTTCAAATGGAGTTTATGAGATTCTAAAAGTGAGGTGCAGTTGCTGCAAGCTAAAAACAACATTCTAAAACTCCATGTTTGACATTAGATTTGGCTTTACAATGATGTTGGAACTTTTCTTTAACTACTATTTCAAAGAAATGTCAAAAGAGAAAAGGTGGGTAAGAGTTCCTAGACCTACAACTAATGATGAATGGTGACAAGGGAGGATGCTACAGTGAACAACCTTCCCAAAATTGAGTTTCATTTAACCAAATATCATACAATCTTATGAAACTAGTGCTATCTTCTAAGGTCTACAGATTTTTTAGGTATTCATTCACCATAAAGCATGAATAAAAGATGAATTTTAAGTGCAAAAATGAGTTAATGTTTAGAATAGATTTACACAATTTCTCATTTGTTGGATGTTGTGGTTGTGTTGTTGATATGTGGTTATCATTGATTTCAACACTATTAGCATTAATTAATTAGAAGCTATAAATGTTGAGGATATTGAGAAAATTGTAATGGAACGAGTGGCAGGTTCTTGTAGTGTGTTGTGGATCTTTGAGGAGTAATTAATTGAAGTTTTTTTGTGTTGGAGATGTTGATTTGGGTCTTCACTAAGTTTTGGCCGACCTTGGTTGATTTGCATTAATAATCTTTAGTTTTTTGGGCTGATAGTTTATATTCATTTTATTATTTTTTTGAAGCCAACATGTAGGGATGAAATTTCTTGTTGTGAATATATATAAGTGATTGTTTTATTTGAATTGATGTATGCCAGTGGATGTCGAGTGTGTGTGTGTGAATAATGTCCTAATCATTCAAAGGCAAAGCAGAGTGTGAAGAAGAGTGAAGAAATGTTCATGTGCTTAACCGAAATTGTGATCAAGCATTAACAGATGCTAATTTATCAGTTCAAATCCCTGTGGATGTAATTTGATTCTTTTTGTAAGACAGTGTGTCTTCCTTTGGGTGGTTAGCCTTGTTGTAATTAAGCAGTGAGCTCTAGGTAGTGTGCCTGAATGCATGTGCATTCCCCATATTTCATTTCCTTATACTTTTAACAAGTTATAATCTTGTGGACTAATCTCCATCGTGGTTTTTCCCCTAACAGGGTTTCCACATAAAAAAAATCTTGGTGTTATGTGTGTTTCTGATGTGTTGATGATTTATGCTTTCATGGTTAATAATCAAATATGAGAATAAGGTTAATAAGTTGATTTTTTAAAAATTTCTGGGACAATTGATTCACCCCCCTCTCAGTTGTCTGCCCTTATGTTGCCAACAATTGGTATCAGAGCAGGTTCCTTGGAAGAAGTTTAACAACTTGAGGTGATCTGGGATGGTGTCATACAAGAAGGATAGTCTGAGATTTGATGGAACACATTATTCTCTGTGGAAGACTTGAATGTAGTGCCATTTGAGATGCATTGGTGAACCCTTCCAGAACATTACATGGAATAGGTATGTTATTCCTCAGAATGGTCCTACTACTACTGCTGAGATTAGAGATGTTGAGTATAATATCAAGGTTAAGGAAGCTTTGTTGAGTTCTTTGATTGATTCTAAGATGACAAATGTTTTAGATCTAAACATTGCTTATGAGATCTGGATAAAGTTGGAAACCTTGTATGAAGGTGATGCTAATGTGAAGATTGCTAAGTTGCAGGGTTTGAAAAGGAAATATGAAAATTTGAGAATGGGTGATGATGAGAACATTACTATTTTTATGCAAAGAGTGAATGAACTTGTATGTGGTATCAGATGTGCTGGTGGAAAGATAGACAAATCATAGATTTTTGCTAAAGTGCTTGGATCCTTATTTGGTTCATACAAAGTTAAAGCTAGTGCTATTGAAGAGCTCCAAACTGTAACAAATGTAACTAGAGATATGTTGGTTGGTAAGCTTACTGCTTTTGAGTTGAGTGAATTTGGTGATGCCCTTCCTAAGGTTGAATCTGCATTTAAGGCTACTACTTCTGGAAGAGATAGACAAAGATATGATCTAGGTGAGATTTCATCTAGAAGGACATTCAAGTATGAGGATGAAATCAGAAATATTGAAGAAGAATAAAGAGAGTTGGAAGAGCTAGAAGCACTTATTGTCAAAAGAGTACCAAGAGGAAAAGGTAAGTATGAAGGAAAATTTCCTCTTAAATGTTTTTCTTGCACTAAGATAGGTCATTTTGCATCAAGGTGTCCAGAAAGAGCTCCTAAACCAAGACATAACAAGCCTAGATTTCAAAAGAAGTGTTACTATGTTGTTTATGAAGGTGTGACAGATGATGAATCTAATAAAGGAAATAGAAGTGATGATGAATGGGTATTTATTGCTATTAAGGAAAATAATTTTGTATCTCCTAAGTCTACTAGTTGTACAAATGTGGAGAAATCCCTAGCTACTTGAGTTGAAGAGAAAGATGAATGGGTGATTGATAGGAGATAAAAGTAAGTTTGTAAGCTTGGAAAAGTATGATGGTGGTGTTGTGAGATTTTGTGATAATACAACTGGTGTGATTTGTGGAAGAGGATGCATTTCTCTTGATGGTAAGCATAATACTAATGATGTCTTGTATGTGGAAGGCTTGAAGCACAATCTTTTAAGCGTTGGTCAGATGGTTGATAAGGGATACAATCTTCAGTTCAAGGATGGAAAGTGCAGAATATTGAGTTATGGAAATGTAATTGCATTAGGTACAAAAACAAAAGGTAATATATTTCACCTGAGTGTTGCTCTTAAAAGTCGTTTGTTTGCTCAAGTTGATGAAAGTTGGTTATGGCATAAAATAATTTTTCATGTTAACTTTGATAATATTGTTAACATAAGTTCTACTAAGGCTGTGAGAGATCTATCTAAGTTGGTGAAACCTACTAATTCCATATGCAAGGAATGTCAGTTAGGAAAGCAAACTAGAATTTCATTTTGAAGCAAACAACATCATTCAAATGAATTGTTAGAGCTTGTGCATATTGATTTGTGTGGTCCCTCTTAGTTCAAAATTTTACAAGGTTATATGTATTTCATGTTACTCATTGATTATTATTCTAGAATGGTGTGGGTTACTTTCTTAAGGGAGAAATTTGAAGCACTGGAAAAGTTCAAGATCTTTAAGGCTATGGTTGAGACAGAGACAGGTTTGAAGATTAAATGTTTGAGATCAAATAGAGGTGGTGAATTCATTTCTGGTGAATTTAATTATTTTTGTGAAGAACATAGAATAAAGAGACAATTATCTGCACCACGGAGCCCTCAAAGAAATGGAGTTGTGGAAAGGAAGAACAGAACAATTGAAGATGTTGCTAGAACTATGATGCTGGAAGGAAATGTCCCTTATATCTACTGGAGAGAAGTTGTGAGTACTGCTGTGTACACACTCAACCAGGTACAAATCAAAGGTGATATTGGTAAGACCCCTTTTGAGCTATGAACTAATCAAAATCCTATAATTAAATATTTCAAGATATTTGGAAGCAAATTTTATATCAAGAGAGATGAAGATATAGGAAATTTTGATGTTAGGAGTGATGAAGGTATCTTTCTGGGTTATTCTACTAAAAGAAAGGCCTACTGGTGTTACAATAAAAGATTAATGAAAATAGTTGAAAGTGAAAATGTCAAAGTTGATGGAGACTTAGATACACCATCTAGAACCTGTGGATATAATTTTGATGATCAAAATGGTAGTACAAAAAAAGGAAATCAAGTTCAGACTACAAATCAAATGCAAATCATTCCAGTAAATCAGGAAAATCAAGAGGAAGAAGAAACTAGTGAAAATGCAGAAGAGAGAACACAAGAGCCTGAAGTTGAAGAACAACCTAAGAAGACTCTAAGGTATGTAAGATTGAATCATTCGGAAGATCAAATTATAGCTGATAAGAACAAAGGTTTCTAGACTAGGAGAAAGATTGTAGAAGAATACTACTTGATTTCAAAGACTGAACCTACTAGTGTGAATGAAGCATGCAAAGATGAACATTGGATTGAAGAAATGAAAGAAGAGCCATTGTAGATTGAGAAGAATGATACATGGGTTCTTGTTCCAAGACCTAAGGATAAGAATGTTATTGGAACTAAATGGGTCTTTAGAAACAAACTGAATGAGCAAGGTGAAGTGGTCAGAAACAAAGCAAGACTAGTATGCAAAGGATATTCAAAAATGGAAGAAATTGATTTTGAAGAGACTTTTGCCTCTGTTACTAGAATTGAAGCTGTAAGACTATTTATTGCCTATGTTGCTTACAAGAACTACAAGGTTATCAGATGGATGTCAAGTCATCTCTTCTAAATGGAAAATTGGAAGAAGAGGTGTATGTTGAGAAACTTGATGGATTTCAGTTGACTGATAAGGGAGATATGGTGTGTCGGTTGAAGAAAGCATTGTATCGACTCAAGCAAGCCCCTAGATCATGGTATGCCAAATTTGACAAGTATTTGATGAAGCTTGGATTTAACAAAGGTACTACTGATAGTAATATGTATTTCAAGAATGAAGATAAAGATTTGATTGTTGAAGTCTTTGTTGATGATATCATTTTTGGAGGAGATGATGGTTTGTGCATGAAGTTTGCTAATGAGATGCAGAATGAATTTGAGATGTCAATGATTGGTGAGATGAAATTATTTTTGGGATTGAAAATTACTTAGTTATATAAAGAGATATTTATATCTTAGTCCAAGAATGTGAAGGAATTGTTGAAGAAGTTCGGTATGGAAGATTCAAAGCCAATCAATACACCCATTATGACCGGATGCAAGTTGACAATAGAAGATGATTCTTCGAAAGAAAATCAGAATAGATATAGATCAATGAATGGTGAATTGATGTATCTAACTCAAAATAGACTTGATATCATGAATTCTATATGAATTGTTGCAAGATTTCAAGCTGATCCGAAGGAATCTCATGTGACTATTGTGAAGAGAATTTTCAGATACTTGAAGGGAACAATTGACTTTGGCTTGTGGTATCCTAAAGATGATGATCTTACTTTGAGTTCCTTTACTGACGCTAATTGGGCAGGAGATGTAAATGATAGGAAAATTACTAGTGGTGGAGCATTTTTCTTGGGTAAGAAGTTGATTTCATGATTAAGTAAGAAGTAGAATGCCATTTCCTTATCTACTGTAGAGGCCTAATACATTGTTGCTGCTAACAATTGTACTCAAGTCCTGTGGATGAAGTAGATGTTGAAGGATATCAGAGTTGTGTATAATGATCCTATTGCTATATTATGTGATAATTCAAGTGCTATTAACATTTCTAAGAATCTCATGTTGCATTCAAAGACATATATATTAAGTTTCACTTTTTGAGAGAAAAGGTGAGTGAAAAGGAAGTTAGACTGGAGTATGTGCCTACTAAGGAGTAGATTGTAGACATATTTACCAAGTCATTTCATAAGGATACTTTTGAGTATCTCAAAGGGAAGTTAGGGGTGATTACCCCTCCTAATCAAAACTAAGGATGCATTGCATTGTATCAATCTGTCCATTTCATAGTCATATCTTGATCCAAATTGATGTTGTGGTGGCTACTACTTAGGGGGAGTACTCAGATGTTCATATATGTGGTTTAGAGTTTGTGTGGAGCTTAGAGATCTTTTTCATTTATGTCAAAGGGGGAGAATATCATGTGAAAATATTTCTAGGAAAAGAAGAGCCTAGTGGGAATGAAGATCATGTAAAAGAGTTGAGGAGAAAATGAGTCAGAACCTAAGGGGGAGTAAGTGTCAATAGTTATTTGCACTGATGGTGTTTTTCACATCATGTGTTGCCATAAATGCTAAAGGGGGAGATTGTTGGATGTTGTGGTTGTGTTGTTGATATGTGGTTGTGATTGATGTCAACACTATTAGCATTAATTCATTAGAAGTTGTATATGATGAGGATATTGAGAAAATTATAATGGAACAAGTGGTAGGTTTTTAGTGGTGAAGTGAAGCTCAGTATGTTGGTAAGTTTTTTACATTGATGATCAGAGGTTGTGGAATAAAGGGTTTGTTGCTGAGTGTATCTAGTTTATCCACATCAAGTTTTAGAGATTCGTGTGAAGATTTGATCGAGTTATGATTATTTATATTCTGACAGTTATTATGTTGCTTCATTTAGTGTTACTGATTGAAGATGATGTGATTTCAGTTATTTTAGTTGTTGTGGATGCTTCTTTGGTGATTCATGATGTTTTTGGATGTTTCTAGATCATGCTCTATCTTTTTTGCACATTTGCATTGATCGTTGTGCTCATGGTTGGCGATTTTCTCTTGCGTGTTCATATTTCTCTTGTTATTGGCTAACATGGTGCCTGTAGTGTGTTGTAGATCTTTGAAGAGTAATTAAGTGAAGTATTTTCATGTTGGAGATGTTGATTGGGGTCTTCACTAAGTTGTGGTTGACCTTGGTTGATTCGCATTAATAATCTTTAGTGTTTTGGGCTGATAATTTATATTAATTTTATTATTTTGTTGAAGCTGGCATGTAGGGATGAAATTTCTTATTGCGAATATATATAAGCGATTGTTTATTCGAATTGATGTATGCCAGTGGATGCCAAGTGTGTGTGTGTGTGTGAATAAATTTCTAATCATTCAAAGGCAAAGTAGAGTGTGAAGAAGAGTGAAGAGTGAAGAAATGTTCATGTACTTAACCGAAATTGTGATCAGGCATTAGCAGATGCTAATTTATCAGTTCAAATCCCTATGGATGTAATCCAATTCTTTCTTTAAGTTAGTGTGTGTTCCTTTGGGTGGTTAGCCTTGTTGTAATTGAGTAGTGAGATCTAGGCAGTGTGCTTGAATACATGTGTATTCCCCATATTTCATTTCCTTATACTTTTAATAGGGTATAATCTTGTCGACTAATCTCCACCGTGGTTTTTCTCTTAACAGGGTTTCCACGTAAAAAAAATCTTGGTGTTATGTGTGTTTATAATTTATGCTTTCATGGTTAATAATCAGATCTAAGAATAAGGTTAATAAGTTGAATAAGTTTTAAATTTCCAAGAAAATTGATTCACCCCCCCTCTTAGTTGTCTTCCCTTGTGTTGCCAACATCATCATCAATAAACAACAAAAAGCATGAACATGAAAGGCATCAACACAATAGCATTCTTCAATATCAATGGAAAACATGAACTAAACTACTAAAAGCTACTTAAAGCATTTAGAACAACAAACTAAATCTATCTAAATCTATCAAATTTGAGGAGATGGATCATGCAACATGTGAGAAACACAAGAATCCACCAAAAGCAATGAAATTCTATTGAAATTTCTGCAGCATGTCTATTCACAACAACTCAAATCTCTTTGAAAATGAGAGGAGACTCATATTTATAGTTTCCAAAAAGTGAAATGAATGGCGAGGATTTACTCTCATTATGTGGACAAGATTCATTTTACATTAGGGTTTCACCTACCCCCAAAACATATTAATATAAAATACATTTTTTGTTCATTCCTATTTTTTCCTCTAGTGGCTCTTACACTGTAGAAATTTTGTCTTCTAGTGATTGCCTTCTTTTTCTAGCTAAACTATCAGAAACTCATCATCAATCATTGGTTTCCCTTTACTTTTCTGAAGAGTGGTGTATTCCATGAATTTTTGAATTATTGCCTGAAGCTTCTCCCATTCCATGATGTCAAATTCAAGAACTTGGAAGGTAAGCCTCTTAAATCTTCCAATGATTTGCTCCCAATGCTTTGTGCATCTTGGTGTGGCCTTGATTACCTATTCGGACTAGGTGAACACCCTTGGAGCAAAGTCCATGAAATCCAATGTTAATGTATTTTTTGTCCCTTGTTCCATTTTATTATGGAAGAATGGCCTAATATTCTTTGGATGTAGCTCTAGGGCAGGCATATCATAATCTATCATCAATTTGAGGTAATCCTCACTATTTGTCATGTGTTCTATGACCCATTTGAGGTCGAGCTCAACCTCATGCAAGACTCTCTCTAGGACATCCCTCCTGTGATCCAGGCCCATTTTCCATGTCTCTACCAACCATTGATCATCCTTGGCGAGTGCTAGTTCCTTCTCCCATTTCTTCTAAGACATGTTAAGAATGGCTTGGAGCTTAGAATAAGTGATCCTATATAGCTGGGTGAGCTAGTGGAATATATTTTATGTGCCCTCTAGTTGCTTCTACATGTCTCAAAATTTGTTGGTCATTCTGGTAGCGTGACCTATTCCCATGTCACCATTGTATAGTACTCGTTGGAACTAATATGTAGTTACCTTGGTCTAATTCTTCATCTTCTCAATCCTAGTGAGTTCTTCTTGGGAGAGATGTGGTGGTGTGGAAGATGTTGTTGCGGCTTCTTCCTGTAAGGAAGTCCACTGCTGAATGTAGGTAGTGAGATCAGACACCTGTGCCTTTAGTTCCTCCTTAGAGGACTGATCCTTGTTCATCTGTTGCATATTTATAGCCATAGACCCCTGGAATTCATCAATTTTCTGCTCTCTTGGGGCAAGGCCCAAGTTGATGGTTGAAATGTTACAGTTGACCCCTTCTCCTTTGTCTGTCACTGGGTGGAAATTTGCATTGTCCTTCATTTGGATACATCAACTGTGATGTGGGAGTGGACTCTTGGCTTCTTTTATTTTTTCATCTTTGTTTGCGCTCTTTCTAGCATAGTGTCGAGTTGGGCCTTTGGATCAACGAGAGAAAGGGATTTTTTTGCAATTGTTTCTCTAGCCAATCGGGCATCTAAGTTTACCCTCTTGGTGATTCATGATCACCTCCCTCTCTTTGGAGCTATTTCTCCTCATGGCCCAAGGCTTCTCATTTAGCTCTTTCCTCTTCTTCATCTAACTCTTCAATATGTATAGTTTTCTCCCTGTTTGACTCAATGGTGTCTATTTTTTCCTCAGTGACGCTTTCTCTCTGAGGCACTCTTTCTTCTTCCTATTGAAGCTCTGCATGATGGTCTGGCTTAGGGATCTTCTTTGGTGCATCCTCTTCCTTTTCTTCTTCCTTTTCTTCTTCTTTCTCTTCTTCTCTCTCCTTCAAGAGATACCTCTTCTTCTTGAATAAGGCCCTTGTCTTGGCCAATTAGTGGAGGCTCTTTGAGTATCTCCATCTTGAAATTAGTGTCCTCTTTCTCTTTGGGAGGTTGCTTTTTAGATTCAACCTCTTCTCCTATATCCTTGAGATGCTAGGATAGCTCCTCTTTGAGCTCTTGGTCTGAGGTCTCTATGATGTATTTGGTGTTGATGGCTTCAGTATCTCCCACTACAGAGTGTTACTTCTCCTCATCGATCACCACCTTATCCATGCTCATGTCAATTCTACCCTCTGGATGTTCAAAGTAATCATCCTTAGAAGGTAGCAGTGGGCATGCCCATTACTCTACTCAATAGGGTGACCAGATCATGGCACTCCTCATAGAAGTCACTCCTAAAAATCTCTTGGGGTACCTTAGTAGCACCACCCCTCTTTTCCTTCAACCAATGTTAGTTGATCAACTTCTTACATCTCAGGGGGTTTGCCTTCCACATGTTCTTGATGTATCCCTTCTTTCTTTCCTCCATGGGGCCGAATGTAGGGATATGGAAGGTTTGGCCTATTGATTAGGTAAACAGATCTTCCAACACTCTTCCACTATGATGTATAATATTTTAGTTGCTACCATGGTAGTACTCTCTGCATACCATCACCAGTTTTGGAGCTACAAGTGCAGGTGGGAAGTCAACTGCCTTGGCTAGGCCACTCTTTCGGATCTTCCAAGCATTCTCAGTTGTGGGTTTGATCATGAAACTTTGTCTTAATTAATCAATATCTACATGCCCTAGGTTGGTGTTTGCTATAAATCCCAAGTAGAGGTGACTTTGGAGGTGATTTCCACCCTGTGGAACTAGTACTTCATTTGATCTTTCTCTTCTTTCCCCCTCAATGCTTTGGTAGGATTCTTTCCTTTCTCTTTCTCTTTAGACTTCCCTGATGTACCCACAATAGATTCTATAAATATAGCAAACAAAGATGTAGTAAGAACCTTCACATAAAAGATCAGCGAAGCATTAGTGAAATCCTGCAAAACAGGGTTTAGATTAATAATTCATCTTCAAAAGATCATGAAATCCATTAGCATTCATCATATGAGGCAATTTTGGGTCAATTATAGAAATGTATGCCCATGGATGCGGGTTTCCCTGGGCTGGAGGCCATCAGGAATAGTCAGGAACAAAACAACACTAAGGTCATGATGGCCTATAGATGACCACTTGCACTCAAAGTTTTACATTTGGGGTTTGGAGGTTGAGGTCTTTAATAAGGAATTTAACATGCGGGAAAATCCACCATGAAGTCTTTGGAGGTATTCAGTTGGTCATTTTTCTCATGTGGGTGTGAGGTATGTAGAGGCGGGAGACACCACAAACATTTGTAGCTCTTCCATTGAGAAATGACAGTCACGAGGCAGAAACTCACAAGAGGAATTCCACATAGCAGGACCTCCACGTGGCTTGAACTGTTTGGGCGTTGTTCCCCTGGTTTAATCATTTTGGGGCATGTAGGTAGGAATAGGTGGAAATTCGTTGGGATATGGCCATTTGGGAATGGCTATAATGAGGTGGTGGTCCACACAGGCAGGTCCGCAACGCACCCTAGCCTTGGTCACTTTTTTGGAAGAAACTCAAATGGTGGAGGAAGGCTCACACTCCGTGATGCGGGAACAAGGGAGGACACAACCATTTGTAGATAGAACCTAGATGATGGTAGGCTGCAGGCGGCATCCCGCAGGCAGCAGCCCACAAGGAAAGGTCCACACTCTATTTGAACTTAGTCATTTACATGGAAAAGGTTCAGATAGAATCAATGGGGGCAGACTAACAGGGTCCCTTGGTTGTTTTGAACAATGACGATAATGGCAGGGTGGTCCACAGACGGACCCTCACAAGGCTCTGCTCACATGAGGTTTAGACTTAACATTTCTTCGTGTGTGAACTCAAATGGAAAGGAAGGTCACAGGGTTTGCAGTGTGGGTGAGAGTATGGACTTGGTCATTGATGAGGACATTTGAAATGATGATGGAGAGAGAAGAGAAGCCCACAAAGGAAGACTTAGTGCATTTTAGCATCAGAAGGAGACGGCTTCGGTGGATCCTACAATGGGAATGCTAGTGAAGGTTGGCCATTTTAAGAAGGATGACAAGATATGGACCATCCACATGTGGCGACCCTCAATGGTGGAGCCACAAGGGTTTCAAGATCCCTAGTTTCTCATTTAAGTGCTTGGTGTCTTAGGCCTTTGCAAGGGTGATAGAAGGACGATTTCTGCCCGCATGCGAAAGTCCATAAAGGTGGACCCATAGGGTTGTAATTCTTAGAGTTTTTTTTTTTTAAGTTTATTTCAAGTGGCGGGGATGAAGGGCTTGTGGGCCACAAAGGTTTGGCTGCTCTATGAAGAACAATGGCAAAGGGACCAAGTTTTGCATGACCTAAAAGGACACCGTTTGACTAAATTTTAAAGGAATTTTGAGATGGGTTCATGCAGAATTTTATGGTTAATCAACCATGGAGGAGGATTCAAAGGTTTCCTTTTAAGATTTTGATTAGAAAACCTAACTCAAAAGGATGTTTTTCAAGCTAGTGACAGTGGACGTACCTAGAGGTCATGAAGAAATTGATAAGGGTCGAGCTTCAAATCCTTCAGGAGGTCTTGCGGGCACAGGGAAGGTAATTGCTATTAGCTCTCTAATAAATTCTGACTTTGGTTGGTGAAAATTATAGGTTAGAGGGATTATTTATAGGAAAATATGAATTTTTGATCTACATTAAATGCTTGTATGGCGGTCGATGAGGTAGCTGGACACAGATTTCAAAAGACTGGTGGCAGGAAAGTCGAAACCCACAAGGCAGAAAGACCTTGAGATCTCGCCATTTGAGAATATGGAACCCACCATGTGGGTGGATGTCCTGCATTAGACACTAGTGAAACAACGAAGTGAAGGCAATGACACATAAAGGGAAACCAACAAGAGCGGACCCACAAGAGCTGAAGGATGCTATTTTGAAAACTAAGGGAAACCTGCCAAGGAAACCTTGCAAAAGCCAAAGACTTGGAAATTTTTGGGTGGTGAATTTTGGTCAACTAAGGATGATGAATTTAGGGTCCCTTGACCACTTGACGCTCAAAATTTAGGGGCACGCAAAACAAGGAAAAGGAAAAAAGTGACCTGGTGAAGATGAAAAGAGAGGGTCCCCATTCCAAACGGGGCGTGTGTGCTATAGGAACAACATGTGTGAGGGTCGATAGGGACACAAATACCTTGTTCTCTAGCACCACATCCTTTTCCATTATACCCAAGTTGTTTCATAAGTTCATAACCTTTTCCATAAATCTCTTTTATTGCTTTTGGATTCGATGGTTGCTCATGATTAATTTCATCAAAGTTTGATGTGTAATTTTATTTTTCTTCTAAAGTGGATGAGGTGGATGCTTTTGAAGGGTCTTCTAAATTTTGTGTTGACATTACCACTTTTTTGTTTCCCTTTTCAAAGTCTTTGTTTATGATCTTGTATTCTCCCATGAATGTTGGTTCAAAGTCTAAGGAACCCCAATCATCTTCTAATAGCTTTGTGATTTGCTTAAAATATGCTTTTCTTTGTTTGTTTGTTGCATAGGTTCCACTTGTGTAGTTGGCGTTAATTTTTTCAAAGGATTCTCTTTGTTTTTCTTTATGTTCAAACAACTGTTTGGGTCAAGGTCAGCTTCAAGCATGTACACTTTGTTGTTGTAGACATACTTCATTTTACGATGAAGAGTAGAAGGCACCCCATTCATTGCATGAATCCATGGTCTACCTAAAAGGAGATTATATGAAAGATCATGAGGCATAACATGGATCGGTGTTTCTAATGTGGCTTTTCCAACTATAATAGGCAAAGTGGTCGCACCAATTGGTTGTTTTCCTACATTGTCAAATCCCTTAATAAATAAAGAATCAAATTGATTTTTTGATTTATCCAAACAAAGCCTATCCAAAAGGTTTATGCTACATAAATTAAGAACAGAGCCATTTTCAACAAGGGTTCACTTTATCCCCACTCTATTGTATTTAGATATTATCATGAAAGCCTCGTTTTGCTTTTGCACTTCCAAAGGGGGCAGTTCACTTTGGTGGAAAACAATGTCAACATTTATTCCTTGAATCGTGGCTTCTATGTCATTCAGTTATGCATTACAAGGGATAGGAACTTGTTGCAAGGCACTTTGAATCATGTTGTGATAGTGAGGGGAGGCTTGAATAAGGTCCCATAATGATATCTTAGCAGGAGTATTCTTAAGTTGTTCAACAAGATCATACTCCTTTCCACTTTGTGCAGGAAAACAAGGGGGACCAGGTAGGATAGGATTAGGAAATGGAAGGGATTTGGAGGTGTTTGTCTTGGTTGAAGATTGTTCCTAGTGTCATATGTATGAGCAATGGTATTAGAACTCTACTGTTGCAACACATTGTTCTTAGGTGGGTAAAGGATAAGTTTGGGTTTGTTTTGAGTTTGTGGTTTGTGTGAAGGTGGTTAAAGAATTAGAGGATTCTTCAGCTGTCCCATGGGGTAAGTATGAGGTCCATTAATCAAGGGGGGTCTAATGGAAACTTGTGCATTCATAACCTTAGCAGTCTTAGTTTGATGTATTTCTAATAAAAGGAAATCTAGAATCACCTTTTCACCATCACCTAAGGAAGCCACATTACCATTGTTGTCATCTTCTTGCACCATGAAATTCTCCCTAGGAGGAGATTTTTTAGGAGAACTACAAACCAAATGTTCTTGACATTCAACGATTGGTTCTTCCAAAATGACTTCATCACAAGTAGGGGAATGATCAATGGTTGGATTTTCTTGCTTGTCAATTATGGTGTTTTATTGTTCAATATTTTTTTCTCTAGGGGAAGAGAGGAAATCAATATTCCTATGGATTTCATCGATTAGATCTTCTAACATCAAAGTATCATCATCACAATTAGGAGAGATACTTGGAGAAGAAAAAAATGTGATTGTAGTGATTATCCAAATTTTCACCCCTTTGTCCCATACTATCTTCTAAGATAGGATAGGTAGGGGAAGAATCACAAAGAGGGTTGTTATAAACCCTAAAGATTTGATCATTCGACACCAACATATCTTCCCCACATTCAATTTCACCATCTAAAACATTATCACAAGAGGGGAAGGTGTTGAGAGATGAATGTAGACTAGTTGAAGTTTCAATGGTCTCTTGTTATTTTGTGATTGTCATGATTACCTATGGTTGTTTCTTTTTGTTCATCAATGTCTTGTCCACTAAGAGAGGTAAGAGGAGAGAAACAACTAGGACTCTCAAAATTATCATTGATTGGTTCTTCTAACACCAAAATATCTTCTTATCCAATAGGAGAGATATTAGGAGAAGAACTAATATGTATATCCAAAGATGCAAAACGTTAACAATGCAAACAATGTGTATCCAACAATGAAAAGAACTTTTATCAAACTTATGCAAAGCTTTATGAATGTAAACATTGTATATAAAAAAGTGAAAAGTATTTTTATCCATATGATGCAAATTTTCAGAAATGTGAACATTTTCAAATCTAATGATGCTTGTAATTGAAATGATTTCAAAAATGAGTACCCTAAATTGATGTTTTTGACCTAGATGCATAAAAAAAATGTTACCAAAACTTTCCATAATTATAGTATATGTTAGCAGGGGGCTTAGGAAGCACAAAAATGAGGTTTTTAATGCTAGTAAAGGTAGTTTGAAATATGGATTGGGATTGATTCGCCCAAGGTGGCAAATGAGTCCTAGTTAGGGTGTTTTAAAAAAAAAATCAGAAAATTTCAAGTGATTTTTATGCCTTTTAGTTTGTATGATCTGTAACCTAAATGAAAATGCAATTTTCAAATGTTTTTCAATGATTTGAGATGCAAAAATGCAAACTATATGCACTTTCAATAATACAAAAATTTCAAACCCTAGAATGCCAATTAACTAATGTAAACCCCAATGCAAAGTCAATGCAAGCTAGATCTAGGATGATGATGGACTCCAAATCAGAAAAGAAGGTATTCTAAATGCGGGTTCACCAAAATGTAAGATATAAAATTTGTCTCCACTAGGGTTTAGGACCCATGGAAACAAGCTTTCTATTCTCCACATTCAAGGATGCCCAAGAGATCTCAATCTAATGAAGAAAGAGGAAAGTGATCTGGAAATAGGGTATCCTAGGGTATGATTTCAAATTACAAGAAGGGTTCACTAGTAAGTAAGAACTTGGAAAGACTAATGCAATGTAAGATGCAACACTAAACCCTAGTTTGATGCAATGACCTACAAAATGACCTAGAAAAGTGTGTAAAACAAAACAAGAAATTGTAAAATAGATTTTGTGCACCTGGAAACTTGTAGAGACTTGAATGGAGACTAGAAATTTTACAAATACTAAAATTTTGGCCTATTAGGACTCATTCACCATTCTAGGAAAATCAATCCCAGTTCTGTATTTTTGCACAAGAGCAAGTTTCAAGCAAAAGGGTATCTTAATTTGCAAAGATCTCTGAAAAAACACCTACAGTGGGTATTCATTCGCCACTTGTGGTGAATGAGTCCAGTTTGGATTTTTTGGAACTTCAAAGTTATGATCTGTGCCTCTCAGTCTAATCAATCTTCCTCTCTAGGTTTTTGGATCTAAAACTTTGATTTTGGGGTTGTAGATGACCTTTTAGTGAAGATTATGACCTTGCAAATGGGGAGAAAACTACAACAAGCTTGTAACTGAATCTTCAATGATCTTCAAGTATTCAAAGCACCTAGATCTGCAATCACAAAAAGAGAGAGAGAAAGAGAGATAAAGTGGTGATTGTTAGATAATAGGGGTTTTCCTCAGTCAAACCCCTTTTAGGTAATTAAACCAAATGATGAAACAATGAAACAAGGAAATGAAACATGAAATGTAGGATATAAAAAATGAACAATGATACCTTGACTGATTCCTTGTAAATGATATCTTATAAATCTGTAACTCAACATGAAATGGCCATGAAGGATGTAGATCTTGACCTTGAGATAAGTGTAAAATATTGCTTGATCTTCAATCTTCAATGCTACATCACAACACTAGCTCAATAAAATGCTTGATGCTTGATATGCTTGCCCTGGCAATGGATCTTGAATTGCTGCAACAATTGATGAAGAATTTTTCCCTTGAATGCATTAAAAATGATCTTGAGTGCTCTTTAGATGACCTTGTGAAGTCTTGGAATGCTTAACTCTTGCTTGCTTGACTTGATAACATGTAGACCTTATGAAATAATGATTTTAAATATTTTTTATATAGGAAATGCACTCAAATGACCATTTATTAGATCCCCAAGGCCAACATAGAAGAAATTTGAACTTAAAACCCAATTTTTCACTCACAAACCTTCAAAATAGGCCAAATGAGACTCATTCACCAAGCTGGGAAAATGGGTTCCACTTGGATGCGACTCATTCAACCAGAGTGGTGAATGGGTCCCACAAGGGCTATTTTTCTAGCTGAAGTGTCAGGGAGTGAAGAAATTAAGTTTATATGTTGATATTGTCATGTTTTTTATTAAAATATGCCTTGGGATGCATAAAATGGGTTCATAGGGGCCTATTAATGATGATATTTGTAGTACCCCTCCATTTTGCTTATATTTTTTGTTAGCATGTTTTCACTTTGATAGACCCTGGTACTTTGTTTTGGTGTATTCGTCACTGACATTAGAGCGATGGTGGATTTATTTTGTGATGTGATGATATATTGTATGGTGATAATTATTTCTAACATGCTTTATGTTAGCGTAGATGTTTATTTGAGATGTTACTACCATATATATATGCTTATGGTAGATTAATTGTTATTTAATTTTTCAGTTTGATGTGATATTGTATTGGTGAGAAGAACATAATTGCATCACCCACTTGTGAGTGCCTTGTGATTTTTGTGATTTTCTTCTCACGGTGTGTTTGAATCATGGATCATATATACATGTATGTTATATTTCTGATTGCAAGTACATGACATTGACTCCACCTGGTTTCACAGGTCTGAGCGTGTCCATACTCAACGGTAATGTTGATTGGGAGGTAGTAACAAGGTTTTTCCTAGTCTAGCCTTAAACCTAGTTACAATATGTCGTCAGTTTAAGTCTGGTATTTTTGGTTGTTTTGTCTATGTCTGTCTTGATTACTTGTTATGAAAGGTTTATTTTGTGATTTTAATGGTAGATTAATGTTCCTTTTAATATAATGCTTATTTAAAAATTAATTTTAAATATTGTATATAAAAGCTTCATATTTTATTTAATTAATTAAATTAGTTTATTTGGTTAAATAATTTAATCATTGTGATTAAAGTTATTTTATTAAATAGATTAATTAATTGATTAAATTTACTTTTATTGAGAGAATGGATTAAATATTATTTAAATGTTTTTGTGTGAAATGGAATTTTAAATATGTATAAAAAAAAAATTGATTTTTGAATTCTTTAATTCTTTAAAACAAAATAAATTTTGGATAATTGTGAGAAGAAAATACCCGTGAGTTGTTAGAAGATATTTTCTTGATTTACCATGTGTGTTAGTTGAATTAAATGCAAAAAATCTTGTTGGGGATTTTCTTAGAGAAAATATTACCAGATTTGGGAAGGAAAAAAAAAACACTTCACAGGAAAAGAAAGAAAACAAAGTTTTGCTGAAGAAATTGTGATAATTTGTGATTTCTTTTGGGTTTTGATTTAAATTTCTAGAAGTTCTCAGATATATATTTGTTCAGTAATTTGCAATCATTTGGAAAGATGAGATTTGAAAGGGCTTTGGAAGTTGCAAGCAGTAGGCAAAGCTTTATTATTTACTATTTATTTATTTAGTTTTGTGATTTGAAAAGGTTGCCTATATGAAGATTTGAATTTGTAGAAGTTTTGTTAATTTGGAAATTAAAAGATTGCCTGAGGAAATTGTTGTGATTGAAGCCTCTAGTCTTCTCGATAAATTATTGTTGAAAATATTATGTAGAAAACTTGTTACCTCTCTGTGTTAAATTTCAAAACAAAATTTTATAGTGAAATTAGAGAGCAACCCTGAAGGTTACTATTAAACAATAGGAAATTTTCAAATGAAAACAGAAAAAAAAATCTTTGTAGATTAATTTGGGGAAAAGAAACCTTTGTGTTGTTTGATCAAAAATTTCTTGTAGAAAATTCTTTATTAAATCTTGCTCTTCAGCAATCTTTTTGATTTATTGATTTTATATATATATACATATATATATTAAAAAATATATATATACATATATATATTAAAAAATATATATATGTCCTTATATATATATGTGTGTATATGCATTTGAATCATGTATAATACTTTAATAAATCTTAGTAAAAAAAAAAAAACAAATTTTAGAATGAATCGCCATATAGGCGAAATTGGGGTTTGAAATTTTTTTATTTTTCTAAAAAATCAAAATTTCGTACAGCGGAATTAAATGGAAGTTTTGATTTTTAAAAATATATATAAAATTTGGGGGGCCGTAGGGGTTACCCCCATAGCCACCCCCATATAGGGCGATGGCTATGGAGGTAGCCGACGCTACCCTCACAGGCAGTGCACGGCTGCCAACATAGTCACCTACCCCATATGGGGTGGGCTGTGTAAATAGCCAATGACTGTATTTAAAATACAGTGTTCAAACTTAAATACGTTTCTTGTTATTTCTTATTAATTTCGATTTTCTTTATTAAAAAAAAAAAGAATTTTGATTTTTGTTTTAGATTTTAATTTTAATTTTAAATATATATATTATATATATATAGTTTTAGAAATATAAATTTGGTATTAAAATAAGGTTTCTTTGTCAAATGCACGTAATGCATGAAATCAACCATTTGTTAAAACAATATGATTAAAAAGGGAAAATTTGATATTTATTTTTATGTGAAATTGAGAAAATTAGAATTAGATTAATTGATTAATTGATTTGATTTCTTCTTTATTGATTGAGAAAAGAACTATAAACAAGCTGATTAATTTTCATGCTATATGTAACTGATTTGAATGGATTTAGTAAATCCTAATAATAGATTCTTATTGTGCATTAATTTGCTTTAAATTGTATTTACTCTTAATGGGAAAATTGAGATTATTTTGGATTATAAGTCTTCCAGATAAGTTTGTTTAATGTGGGAGTTGTTATTTGTTTAGAATACATTCCTTTGAGTTAACTAGGGTAGTGCACATGATTCTATTCGGTTTAGACACCTAGTTCTATGAACAGGTTGTCATGTCCATTGTTATATGATTGGTTTTTGATGCTTGTTTATGTGCACCTTGTTTACCTTAGTTAGTGGAGTTAGTTTCCTGGTGTTATTTTTAGGGGAGTGGCTCTTTGTGAGGGTTGGCACACAATGTGGTGTCAGGGTAACTCATGTAGAGTTAGTTAATCACTGAAAACTAAAACAACACATTAGGTAGTTTAAAACCTTTAACTAGATTAATAAGCCTCACTCATGGACTCAAGGGCTAGTTCAGTCTTGGGAATGAGTCGAGAAGGCCTAGAATGGAAAAATCGATATCTAGTCACTATGAAAGATATTTGATTCTGCAACAGATTGCATGAGGGGTCAGGTTTTGTAAGAGGTTACCAGGGTAACCCAAGATGGGGGCTGGAACCTAGGAAGAAACACCTAGGTAAACTATGCAACATTGTGATGACACTCCACCTATAATAACAGTATCCTTGTGAACTTAGTATATTTGATCATTTTGTTCTGGAAGCAATGTAATCATTAAGTTAAGTTGGTATTTGTATAGTTTTGTCTTTGGTTTTACTTGTGTCTAGGGTTTGTAGGTTATGTCTAGGGAACCTTTTTACTATCTCCTAGCACGGGGGTGGGCCTACGAGTACCACATGGTTGGGTGGAACATGCACCTTACTTTGTTGGGTCCCCACTTCATGTTCGTGGCAACAAGTACTTCTTGGATGGAGAGTTCGTATGTGGATAAATGTACTATCTTATTTGTATTAGTGGAAACATTATTCTTGTATCACTCCTCAATTGAAATTGGGGAGAACTTTTTTAATATGTAATTGTACTTTTATATGACCTACCTCATTTGTAAAATAAGTATTGTAAATTTTATTTCAATTGCAATGTAAGAAAGAATCTTATTTGTACTTTATATCTTTAATGATGCAATTTAATTGTTAATGAATGTATGTCCTTAAGTTTATGAGAATTAAATATATGCTATGATAATTACTTTTGTCATCTATGGGATTTTCAAGTAGTGTGTCGTTGCATATCTTAGGGAATGTTAGCATTAATGAAGTTTATATTTACACTTTTAAAAAAAAAATTATTACACTATTGTAGTCAATGCAACATTCTTTAGGTTACAAGATGGGGCATTACAATATTAAGGTCATAAATGCAAGAGGGTCCAAAATCCAATGTGAAAGTGTAAATAAATACACTTTACAACATGAAATTAAGAAAAAATTGGATCTATTTAGTTAAGAAGGGCCCTAAATCCCATGTGAATGTGTAAAACACATTACAACTCTACATTAGGTCCACTTTGGTTTACAATCCCCCTAAATTTAATGTAAAGGTGTAAATAAATACAATTTACAACATTAAATTAAGGTAGATTTAATTTAATTTAGCTTTAAAAGGGCCATAGACCTAATGTGGATGTGTAAAACACATCACAACACTAGATCAAGGTGACATTAAGTCCAATTTGTCATAAATTATTCCTACATCAAGTGTGAAAATTTACATTATGACATTTTTTGACACTACACTAGGTTCTGTTCATCTTAGTCTACACTCCCAGATTCTAGTCGGGCACTGTCTAAAATCCAGATATAAATATTGTAGCTCAATTTTTGTGATTTTTCAAGAAAGGTGAGAACTTTGACAACTTTACAACTTTCTCCAATTTTTCTCTCCAATTGATCTTCAACTTGTAGTGTAGAAAAAAGTATCCCTTTTTCACACTTAATTTGGGAATAAGTAATATAAAGTTGAGCCTAATGTTGCCTTGATTTAGTGTTGTAATGTGTTTTACACATTCACTTTAAGTTTAGGGCCCTCTTAAACTAAATGGACCTAATTGTGTCTTATTTAGGTTGTTGTAATGTATATCTTTACATTTTCACATTGATGTAAGGCTTTATTATCTAATTTTACTTCTTTATGATCTAATTGGTCCTATTTTGCATCCACAAGCCTTATTAAATGCATTTTTCTCAAGATAATCTCAACATTTACCAAATAACCAATCATAATCCAATTTTTTTAGTTATGTGTTCCATATTTGGTGATCTGGGACTCATACACCACCTTGGGCATATGATTCAAGCATCTAGGTCTTGGGATGTGATTTCAAATTGCGCATTGAACAAGATACTCCTTGAAATTTGTGTCCCAAGTTTTAGCCACTAGGACTCATACGCCCCAACTGATGTATGAGTCTTGCTTTAACTTGGACCTATTTTAATTCAAATTCTTGGCAGGATTTTATTATCCTAGATCTGATGTTGGCTTGTAGTGTTGTAATTTTGGAAAATTTTGCATAAACAAGTATAAATACATGGTTATTTCAAATAATTTCTCCTAACAAGACCTAGAAATTTTGAGTCAAACATCCTAAGATTTCACAAGTATTCAAGGATGCATTCAAGAGCAAATCATCAAGCATTTGGAGCAGCATTCAAGATTCAAGCATCATGTCAAATATTTAGTGCATCATGCATGTGGTTTTGAGCTGATGTTGTGATGTATTGCTCAAGATCAATTTGAGTATTCAAAGGAATTATCTTTCATCAAGAATAATGATTAAGATATACATCCATTGAGGCCACTTCATGCTTGTTTGTAGATCTACAAGGTTTCAAACAAGGTTCTTTGTTTCATCTTATGTTTCATGTTTCATTTCTCATTAAGGTTTGATTACCAAAATGGGGTTTGACCAAGATAAACCCCCATTCCCTAACAAAACAACATTTTTTCCTCTCTTTGTGTGATTGTAGGTTTATAGGTTGAAGAAAAAGTGGATTTGAAGCCTTCTAAAGTACCAAAATTATAAAGTTGCAAAAGTTGTCAAAGTTGTCATAAAAAGTTTTCAAGGCTCACGGAAACTCAGATCTAAGCAAGATATCTGACCTATTTACATGAAACTAGTGGGAAAGTGCTTATTTAATCCATCTTCAGAGGCTCACAAAGTTTTAGTTAAAAATTCTTCTCTTGGGAAACTTTGTTAAAAAATGAGACACTTTGCAATAGTTTGGGTGTATGAGTCCCAATACAACCATTTTAACAGTTTTTAGAAGATTCTAACTAGTCACCTAGAGATTGCAGATCTTTCCCAAAAACCCTATACCAGGACCAAATTTCGCAGTCTAGCTTATGAGTCCTAGTACACCTCAAAAGTAGCAATTTTTTAGGGTTTTTAGGCCTTGTTTAATCATCTTTGATCTTCCAGGTACCTTTATATTTCTCTCAGTTTGTTATTCTAATTTCCAATTCCATTTTCTAGGTCACATAGCTAGGTTTGCATATTGTTTTCATTTCTTTCTGTCCAAGAATTTTCTTAGTGGTGAAACCCTCTTTAATCACACCTAAGGAAACCTTGTACCAACCCCCTTCTCTCAATTAAATTATTGGGTTGTTGCCTTTAGGGTTTCCTTTAATGAACTAAGAAGGAAATAGGAAAGGGATCTCCTTTTCCCCTTTTGTGTGCTCCATCTCCTAAAAGGTGGAGCGCCCTATTTATTTTGTTCATTTTGGTTAACCTAACCTT
Organism: Sequoia sempervirens; assembly: GCA_007258455.2. Classification (NCBI taxonomy): domain Eukaryota; kingdom Viridiplantae; phylum Streptophyta; class Pinopsida; order Cupressales; family Cupressaceae; genus Sequoia; species Sequoia sempervirens. The sequence continues at coordinate 426,495,394 of VDFB02353493.1, forward strand.
CAAACCCTTTATTTTTGATTTGGAGAACATCATAGTCCTAGATCTAGCTCACATTAACTTTGCATTAGATCTTGCATTAGTTAATTTGAATTTAGGTCTTCTAAATCTTGCATTAGTGAAAAATGCATATAGGTTGCATTTTTTGCATTTTGGATCATTCAATTTCACTAGAATTTTGTAATTGTAATCAATCAAGACAACATACAAACTAGATACCTTAAACACAACTTATATTTTATTGAATTTAGTTTAAAAACCCTAATTTGGGACTCATTAGCCCCTCTAGGTGATTTTGTCCCTGTACAGGTGGTTTTTCTTGCTTTCTGAGAATTCTATGTTGACTTTTTTTCAAAATTTGATCTTGTGAAAAACCCTAAGTAGGACTCATACACCCAGTTGGGAAAATGAGTCCCTCAAGGCCTACAAAAACCAACTTTTTTGAGATTTCTGGTGATTTTTTTGTACTTCCTAGGCTTGTTGGTAACCTATAGTATTAGTCTAGAAAGTTTCAAGAACTTCTATTTTATGCATCTAGGCCCAAAACCATCCATTTAGTGTAGTCATTTTCAAATCCTTCCTAAATCATTTTAGTAGCAAAAATCATCAGATCTAAAAATGTTTACATTTATGAAACTTTGCATAATATGGATAAAATTCCTTTTCAAATTTGCATACACAATGCTTACATTCATGAAGCTTTACATAAGTTTGATAAAAGTTCTTTTCAGTCTCGGATACACATTGTTTGCATTCTTTAAGTTTTACATAAATAGGATAAAATTACTTGTCGTCTTTGGGTATACATTGTTTACATTCTTGAATTATTGCATAAGATGGTTATAAGTACTTTTCATTTTTGGTCAAACAATGTTAGTATCTTACCTTTCTAAGCATGCTAAGAAAAATAACATATTCCCCCCTATGAGAATGCTTTAGTGAAAGAGAATACAATAGTGGACAATCATAACAATCCAAATTGGTCTTCTACTAATGTCTCTCGTATTTGTGACAAAGATGTTTTGGTGTTAGAAGATCTAATCATTGAGCACCATGAGAATCCTACTTGTTTCTCTTCCCCTAATAATAAAAACATTATTGAACAAGAAAATACCATCATTAATAAATAAGAAAATAAAACCATTGATAACTCCCTTACTTGCAATGTAGTCATTTTAGAAGAACCAATCTTTGAATGTCATGAAAATCTAGTTTATGGCTCTCCTACTAGCGAAGATATCATGGTGGAAGAAAATTCTCGAACATTGACACATGTCTTTCAAACACTAGTAATGAAGCTTCCTTAGATGAAGATGATGAAGTGACACTAAACTCTCCTTCGCCAAGAGATCATGAAAATAAGGATAAGTGTGTTGAGGTTATGAACATTAGAACTCACTTGAGTCCTCTAATTCTTAGACCTCCTACAAATCCTTTACTTATTGAACCTCCTAAGCCTCAACTTATCCTCTATCCACCCTCACCACAACCACAAGTTCAAAATAAACCCATCCTCATCCTCAAACCACCTAAGAATAATATGTCATAACAATCAAATTATAACATTGTTGCTCATACATATAACACTAGAAACAATCTACAACCAAGACAAACACCTTCAACATCCCTCCCATTACCTAACTCTATCTTTCTTGGTCCTCCTTGTTTGCCTTTACATAATGAAAAGGAGTATAATCTTGTTGAAAATATAAAATAATCCTACTAAGATATCCTTATGGGATCTTATTCAAGCCTCCCCTCATTATAATAACATGATTCAAAGTGATTTACAACAAGTTTCTACCCCCCTAATGTGCAATCAAATGATGTGGCAGCCCAAATTCAAGCTCTAACACCAAACAACTTGGACATTATTTTCCATCAAGATGAGTTATCTCTTTTAGAAGTACAAAACCAAAATGAAGCTTTCATGATAATATCTATATATAATAGGGCTGGAATAAAAAGAACCCTTGTTGAAAATGGATCAACTCTTAATGTGTGTAGCATAAACCTTTTGGAAAATATTGGATCAGAAAAAATCCAAAAACAACCTGCCTCTTTATCTATTAGTGGGTTTGATAACATGGGAAAACAACTGCTTGGTGTGATCACATCACCTATTATAGTTGGAAAGGTCACATTACAAAACCTTATCCATGTTATGCCTCATGATTTTTCATATAATCTTCTTTTAGGCAGACCATGGATTCATGTGATGAATGGGGTTCCTTCAAATCTTCATCATATAATGAAGTATGTCTACAACAACAAAGTTTGTATAATCAAAGTTGACCCTGAACCAAACAATTGTTTGAAAATTGACAAAGGCAAGGAAAATCCTTTGACAACATTGAAATCAACTACACAAGTGGAAACCATGCAAGAACAAAAAGATAGGTGTCCTAAACCCTTCACAATGTTATTACTAGATGATTTGGGATCATTGGATTTCACACCTACATTCATGTGAGAATACAAGATCACAAAAAAAATTCTAAAAAGGGAAAAGAAAAAGCGGTAATTTCAACACAAATTTTGAAAGCATACACCTCTTTAGAAGAAGAAGCAAATTACTGAAAAAACTTTGATGAAGTTAATAATGAGCAACCACCAAATCTAAAAGAAATGAAAAATTTTTATGGAAAAGGTTATGAACTTATGAAACAATTTGGTTATAGTGGAAAAGTATTTGGTGCTAGAGAAGAAGGTATTTGCATCCCTATAGAGCCTAACACACAAGAAAATACTAGTGGTCTTGGTTATTGTCCCTTGAAGGGAAAAAACAAGCCTTTACTCAATATTAACACTCTGACAAAGGATTCTTCTAATCCAACTTTAACATTAGTGCATCCTGAACTGATAGACACTAGTGGTCTTGATTATTATCCTTTGAAAGAAATAAAAGAAATAGAGAAATTTGAACACTTAATATAAATTTCATCACACAAAACATTAATGATTCTAATTTGATAGATTTTACACCTTCCTATAAAGGAGAGTAAAAAATATCACAATCTAAAGAGTCTTGTGTAAGTATGACACCTTGTACTAAGCAAGAGATATCTTTATCACAAAATAAAGAAACATCTTCTACTATTGATCAAGAGGGTATCTTGTTGAGACTCCTCCAAGATCATTTGATATCTCTCCCTCAACAACAAGAAATAAATTTTACTACAACAGTTCATTTTGTGCATATCATAGAGTTCATGGTCATTCTACTAATGAATATAAGGCTTTGAGCAATAATATTCAACATCTTAAGGATTCTAGTGCTCTTCCTTGTGTTGAAGCACCTAGTTCCTCTAATTGATATTGTTTTCATGTTGTTCATCAATCATCTCGACTCATCCTTGTCTTGCACTAAGTGGGGGAAATGGGTTTAGTATCCTTTTCTTCTCATGATACCTGTTGATTGTCTCTTTTGGCTAGTTTATCACCTTCCATGTATATCCAGGAGTAAGCTTGGGATGTGGATGACATGTCTTAAGTTGGATCACATGTGATGTACTGAGTTATCTTTAGTTGCATTTTGGGGGCAACCCTTTATTCATAATGTAGTTTTATTCAGGAACATATGACTTGGCATAGAGATTTCTGAATAAACACTTTAAAGTGGGGGCATGCATCGACACCCATGTTTCATTGTGTGATTTTCTTTCTTCTTGTGATGCGTCTTTTTCTTGGTGGTGTCATTGGGTTTGATCTCCTCTAAGAACGTGACATTTCTTTGACTTGTCATCTCTTGGAGACATTAGGCATGATGATCCCTAAGAAGATAACTTGCATGAACTAATCAAAACTCCTTTGAATGTACCTTACACTATTTTGTACTATTTCAATAACCATTATATGGCCACCTTGCATAACACACTTTGCTTGCTTGTGGAGCCATCCTGTTTGTTCATGGGTGTTAGCATACAAATATTTTCTTGCCTCATGAATCCTTTTGTTTGTATTGTGTGGCACCTTAGTAAAGTTATCAAGAGGTATAGCTTTGGTATGATTGGCGTATGGAAGCCAAAATTAGGCATGACTTCCCATAGCCACTTGCTTGTGTGTGTGGATGCATACCAACCACATGCTTCTATGTCTCACCTTTTCTAGGGGATCACCTAGTGGATGACCTAAGGTTCCACTAGCCCTTGTGAGTGTGTGTTTAGTTTGCATAGTGAGCATCACATTCCATTTGTAGGAATTTTTGGATAAGAAGCTTAGATCTGATCCACATCGCATTGAACAAACAGTTGAGGCTTGATCCACCCCTTTTTCTTTCTTCTTTATGTCATTGACATTATATGTTTGTGTATCTTGATGTTTCATATCATACTCCTTGTGTGTGTCCCTTTCTACTTGTGTTGGTTTGACATAGTATCTTGGATCCTGGGGGCTTGGCCACCCCCTTGATCTTTTTCATTCTATACCATCCACATTGGTACACTTGGAACCCTCTTGAATGTCTACTTTAGTGCAAGTTTGAAGAAAGTTCCTCCACTCACTAAAGTGGGGGCTAAATTTAGTGTAGAAAAAAGTATCCCTTTTTCACACTTAATTTAGGAATAAGTAATATAAAACTAGGCCTAATGTTGCCTTGATTTAGTGTTGTAATGTGCTTTACACGTTCACATTAAGTTTAGGGCCCTCTTAAACTAAATGGACCTAATTGTGCCTTGTTTAGGGTGTTGTAAAGTGTATTTTTACACTTTCACATTGATCTAAAGCTTTATTAATTAATTTGGCTTGTTTATCCTCTAATTGGTCCTATTTTGAATCCACAAGCCTTATTAAATGCATTTTTATTAGGATAATCCCAACACTTACCAAATAACCAATCATAATTCAATGTTTTTAGTTATGTGTTCCAGATCTAGTGATCTGGGACTCATATGCCACCTTGGGAATATGAGTCCCATCTAGGTCTTGGGACTTGAATTCAAATTGAAAAATGAAGAAGACACCCCTAGAAATATGTGTCCCATATTTTAGCCACTGGGACTCATGCCCCCCAACTAGCATATGACTCTCGCTTTAACTTGGACCTATTTTAATTCCAATTTTTGGCAAGATTTTATTATCACTAGATGTGATGTCGGCTTGTAGTGTTGTAATTTTGAGAAATTTGACATAAACAAGTATAAATACAATGTTATTTCACATAATTTCTCCTAACAAGACCTTTGAGTCAAGCATCCTAATATTTCATAAGAGAATTATAGAGTATTCAAGAAGGAATTCAAGAGAAAATCATCAAGCATTTGGAGTAGCATTCAAGATTCAAGTATCATGTCAAAGATTTAGTGGATCATGCATGTGGTTTTGAGCTAATGTTGTGATGTATTGTTCAAGATCAATTCAAGTATTCAAAACAATTATATTTCATCAAGAATCATGATTAATATCTACATCCATTGAGTCCACTTTATGCTTGTTTGTGGAACTACAAGGTTTCAAACAAGGTTGTCTTATGTTTCATGTTTCATTTCATTCATGCTTCATTTCTCATCAAGGTTTGATTACCAAAATGGGGTTTGACCAAGGAAAATCCCCATTCCATAACAAAACAACATTTTTTTCCTCTCTTTGTGTGATTGCAGGTTTATAGGTTGAAGAAAAAGTGGATTTGAGGCCTTCAAAAGTACCAAAATGATTAAGTTGCAAAAGTAGTCATAAAAAAATGTCAAGGCTCATGAAAACTCAGATTTAGAACAAGAAATCCAACCTATTTACATGAAACTAATGGGGAAAGTGCTTATTTAATCCATCTTCAAAGGCTCACAAAGTTTTAGTTAAAAAAATTTCTCCTGAGACACTTTGCAATAGTTTGGGCATATGAGTCCCAATACAGCCATTTTACCAATTTTTGGAAGATTCTAACCAGTCTCCTGAAGATTGCATATCTTACCCAAAAACCCTATACTAGGAAAAAATCACCTAATCTGGCATATGAGTCCCCGTACACCTCAAAAGCAACAATTTTCATGGTTTTCAGGGCTTTCTTAATCATCTATGATCTTCTAGGAACCTTTCTGTTTCTCTTAGTTTGTTATTCTAATTTCAAATTCCATTTACTAGGTCACATAGCTAGGTTTTCATATTTCTTTCATTTCTTTCTTTCAAAGCATTTGATTAGTGGTGAACCCCTCTTTAATCACACCTAACGAGACCTTGTAGTAACCCCCTTCTCTCAATTGAATCATTGGGTTGTTACCTTTGGGGTTTCCTTTAATGAACTAAGAAGGAAATAGGAAAGGTATCTCCTTTTCCCCTTTTGTGTGCTCCATCTCCTAAAAGGTGGAGCACCCTATTTCTTTTGTTCACAACCTAAAACCTGCAATCACACATCAAATAGGGAAAAATGTTGTTTGTTAGGGAATAGGGGTTTCCCTTGGTCAAACCCCATTTTGTTAATTAAACCTTGAAACAAATAAAAGCATAAAGGAATGATGAATGAACAAATGTAATGTCACAACCACCAATCCTAGTTTGAACCTTGGATAAAAAATCTGCAAACTAGCATGAAGTGTCCTCAATGAATGTGTATCTTGATCATAAAACTTGATGTGAAACAATGTCTTTGAATGCTTGATAGATCTTGAATGCTACAACAACATATTAGCTCAAACAACACGCATGATGCACTAAATATTTTACATGATAATGGAATCTTGGTTGTTGTAATATTCTTCTTCAATTATGCCCTTGAATTGCTTAGAAATTCTCTTGAATTCTCTAGCATGATCTCATGAAGTTTGACAAAAGTTCTAGGATGAAACATAATCAAATAACCTTGTATTTATACATAACTTTAGATTAATTCCAAAAATTCAAATATCACATGCCAACATTGAATTATGGATTTTAAATCATTAAAATACTACCAATTTAAAAATATTTCAAAGAGGATTCCTAGGTTTGAGTGAGGAGCTATCTATCATGTGGCGAATGGGTCTTGGGCCACTTACCTAGGACACACATCAGACAAGGTGAAATGCCATGTAAAAATAGGGTCCTAGGACCTAGTGAGGACCCATTCACCATGTGGCAAATGGGTCCTAGGTCACCTACCTAGGACACACACCTTCCAAAATTAAGTGTTGTGTAATGACATTTATGAATTTCGGGTTTTATCTCTTGAAATTTGTATTTAATTAGGCTTGGATTTGAATTAAAGGGGCCAATTAAGGAAAATTAACCTCAATCAATTAATAATGCCCTAGATTAATGTGAAAGTGTAAAGATACACTTTACAACACCCTAAATAAGGCACAATTAAGTCCATTTCGTTTAAAAGGGCCCTGAACTTAATGTGAATGTGTAAAACAAATTACAACACTAAATTAAGACAACATTAGCCTCATTTTAATATTAATATTCCCAAATTAAGAGACAAAGGGATACTTTTTCTGTTACTACAACATGTCTAAATTAAGGATGGTAGAAGTAATAACATCATTATGGATAATTTAAATTATGTCATTACACTTTGAAAATTTGTTTAAATTTAAATAATTTGAGGTGTGTAGTGATCCATTTTATTTGATGACATGTATTTATAATATTTCTTGCTAAAATTTGGATTCAATGGTTTTTACATGTGCACACAAATCTATAAAGACTGTAAATTTGTTTAAATACACATTATTTTGAATTGGTGTAACCTCTTAATATATTTTTTAATAATTTTAAATCATATAAGGGGGTAATAATCTTAGAGAATAAGGATTGAATATAATAATATGGTCACTAATATGTTCATTTGGTCCCTTGGAACACTCAACTTAATAAAGAAGGTTATTCCAAGCCCCATATTAACCTTGAATTTAATTTATTTAACATGGTTGTCGAATCATCACATACTTGAATATAGTCTTAAGGAAGTGAAAATAATTACTCAGTAAAATAATATTCTATGATTTATATAAAAAATTTATAATTTTGTAGCATATCCTCATATTAGAATTTTACACATGCAATTGTAAAGATCTCAAATTTTTGTTTGTATAAAATTTCCTATAAAAAATTTAAAAGTATGTGGCTTAAAATCCCATGGGAAGAGGGTGCATAACAAAGATAGTGGTGTATCTCTAGCATTATTGAATTCATAATTATTTCATTCATTTGATTTATCATCTAATGTATTTTCTATTTGATCTATCTTGTCAACTAGTGCCTCTATGGTGAAAGATGTGATGGTAGCTAGTGGATTTTTTTAAGGAAGCTAAGGTAGTGGAACAACTTCCTACACTAAACTTGAGAGGAGAATAATGAAAAAAATTTATAAATCTTTAATAGTTATAGAAACTTAAACAAAAATAAACATAAATATCATGCATACCATGACACAATGATTTACGTGGGGAAAACCCTTTTGGGAGAAAAACCCCACTCCAAAAGCAGCCCACTATACTATTCAATAAATCACAAAGATTGCAATATACTTACAGATCAAGCTCCTCATAGGATTATCACCACTCATAGATCAAGAGACAATGCGACTGTTATCAGAATCTCATAATACATCATTGTCTCTCTACCGCAGCTATAATACCGCAGCTATAATACAATGCCACATAAAATAGAGTTACATTATTGGGCAAGACAAGCCAATAAAATATACCATTAGATCTAAAACCTAATAATTAACGGTCTAGACGTATATTGTATCATTTATCTAATGTATGTCAAACATTTTAGTAGTTTCCTGAAAAAGTTAACACAAAATTATTTACATGCATCCCACTCCTTCCCCTTGATGCCATTGTATATTAGACCTATCGGTGTAACTAGGATATATATATATATATATATATATATATATATATATATATCCTATCAACAATAACTGTTATATAATTGCAAGGTTGAGACACATTTTCCCAATAAATTAAATCTCCCACTTGTTGAACACCTTACAAGAGCAACGAGAGGGAGTAAACGTTGTCTCTTAATTGCTAGGGGTTGAAAGGCCTATAATCTCTGAACACCATCTGAACTTCTTTATGCTCACAGGCTTAGTTAAAGAATTAGCAACATTCATCAGAGTCTCTACCTTAACCAACTTCACCCTGCCATCTTCAACCATATCTCAAACAAAATGATACTAACACATCAATGTGCTTGGTCTTAGCATAAAATTTCAGGTTCTTGGCTAGACATATTGCACTCTGACTGTCACAATAAATTGTCACTGCATCTTGTTTAATTTCAATATCTAAACATAGTCTCTTAAGCCAAATGGATTCTTTACAAGCATGAGTAGCTACCATATACTTTTCTTCAGTAGTGGAAAAAGAAACCACAACTTGTCACTTACTCATCCAACTAATTGCACCACTGAATAATGTAAACATATAAGCATTGGTGGATCATTTGCTATCAATATCACTTGCGTAGTCTGAATTCTCATAACCATGAATATCAAGGGACATATCATCTTCAGTTATATTACTATGATAACATAAGGAATAATCTGAGGTAGCACACAAATATATGAAGACTCTTTTCACTACATCCCAATGAACTCTACTGGGATTAGACATATATCTAGAAAGAACTCCCATTGCTTGGGAAATGTTTGGTCTAGTACAAACTATAGCATACATCAAACTTCCAACTACACTCTGGCAAGGAACTCTGCTCATTTCTTCCATCTCTGATGGAGATGTTGGACAATCTAAAATAGATAACTTTGCCCCAACAGAAAGGGGAACACACAATGGTCTACAATCCTGCATGTAAAATCTCTACAAAATTGAATTGACATACTTTGGTCAAGCCATAGCTTTTTGTTTACTCTATCTCTTTTAATTTACATCCCAAGAATGTGCCTAGCTGCACCAATATATTTCATTTCAAATTTAGTAGCAAGTTGAGATTTCAGTTCTAAAATCATACCTTTCCCTTTGCCAATAAATAACATATCATCAACATATAATGTAATAAATAGGAAATGATCACTGCTAGTTTTATAATAAACACAATGATCTAATTTAGAATGGTCAAATCCCAAACTCAACACATATATGTCAAATTTTTGGTACCACATCATAGGACTCTATTTTAAGCCATACAAATATTTCTTCAATTTGCAAACCAACTTACTTTTACCTTTCACCATGTAGTGCTCTGGATGTGTCATATAAATATCCTCCTCCAAGTCCCTATGAAGGAAACCAATTTTTACATCCATTTTCTCAACCTCTAAATCATAAGTAGTAGCAATAGAAAGCAAAAATCTAATGGATGTCATTTTTGCAATAGGAGAGAATATCTCACCATAATCAACACCCTCAACTTGAGAGTAAACTTTCGCAACCAACCTTGATTTGTACTTCTCAATACCTCCATCTGACCCAATCTTTTTCTTGAACACCCATTTACAACCAATAGGTTTCCATCCTTTAGGAAATGGTACAAGATCCCATGTATTTTTCTTTTTCAAAGATGTCATTTCTTCATCCATATCAATCTTCTAGGATTATGCATAATTCATACCTAATGGCTCTTTTATAGATATGGGTTCATCCATGTTAGTATTCAAAGAAAAAATACATATCCAATCATCAGGTGAATACCTTTCAGGTGATTTTCTATTTCTTGTATACCTATGAACAAGTTGATTTGGAGGTTCTTCCTCCTGTTTTGATGATCCAGAGCTAGATGAGCTCTCCTCAACTTCTTATTTATCCTTGGGCCTTGATTTAACTTTCTCAAGTGTAGGAGGAAATTGAATCACATCTTCTTGTTTGCTTTGTTCTGGATGCAATGTAACAAAAGAAGGCTTAGTTTTTCTAAAAAACACACTTCTACTATGTATTACCTTATGTGCAACAAAATACCAAAGCTTGTATCCTTTCACACCATAACTATATCCAATGAAGATACATTTTACAGCCTTGTTCTCCAACTTTGTTCACTTCTCCTTTGGCACATATGCATATGCCTCACAACCAAAAACAAGCTAAGATGTCTCAATAAAGGCTTATGACCTGACCATGCCTCTATAGGTGTCATATCAACAAGAGTTGATGTAGGATACCTATTAATCAGGTAACAGGTAGTGGCAACAACTTCAGCCAAAAACCTTTGTTCTAGACTAGCACCACTCAACATACTCCTAACCTTCTCCATCAGTGTCTTGTTCATTCTTTCTGTAAATCCATTTTTTCATGGAGAATATGGATTTGTCTTTTGTCTATGAGTACCACAATCTTTACAAAATTTATCAAAATCATTAGAGAAAAATTCACCGCCATTATCAATTCTCAAACATTTTATTTTCTTTCCAATATGCAACTCAACCATTGCTTTAAATTCTTTAAATCAACTAAAAACTTTAGATTTACTCTTTAGGAAATATACCCATGTCCTTCTATTATAATCATCAATAAATGAAACATAATATGTGGATTTATTAATTTAAGGAACATCTACAGGACCAAACACATTAGAATGAATTTGATCCAATACACCACAAGATTTATGAGAACTCAAGTAAAAATGAACGCGATTTTTTTTCCATAAATGCAATGCTCATAAAAATCAAATTCAAGATTACAATTAGATAGACCTTCCACAAGGCTTTTATTTTTCAAGGTCCTTAGATCCTTTTCTCCAATGTGGCCAAGTCTTTGGTGCCATAACATAGTTTTCTCTACAAGTAATTTTTTCTCAGAAGAAAGAGCACCCTTGGGCACCAAAAAGCCATGACCATCTACTACAGGTGAAACCCTCACTTCTTCCAAAGACTTGCTTTTCATAGAAGTACTATTGTACTCAACATGTAGTGCATGCATCAAGCTTATACAATGTGTTGTATCTGACACCTCTAGCAATCACCATGGCACCTCTGACCATCTTGCATCCTGCATCAAAAAATACTACTTGCACACCCACATCTATTAGTTTTCTCACAAATACCAAATTTCATGCTAATCTAGGGATATGCAACACACCATTAATCCTTTTTATTTTACCATCAAGAAATCTGATTTTAACTTTACCACGGGCAACAATGTCTAAATGAGAATCATCACCCAAGTACACCTTACCTCCATCAAATTCTTCATATTCATAAAATCAATCTCTATTAAAGGTCATATGGAAAGATGCACTTGGGTCAATTTAAAACCATGCATCATTACTTGCACGAAAATTTAGATCTCCCCTAGACTTGGATTTGTCATGCTTCTCATTCTTCTTTCCTTTTTCCTTAGGTCTTCCACAAAAATTTAGGGCCTCCTTGGCAGTGATGGATACCTTCCTCCTCATCTCTTCAAAAAGAAAAGAACCCACCACATCTTCAGTCTTCAAAATAATAGAAGTACTCCCAATAGCCATAACAAGAGAATCTCACAAATCAAGCAAAGAACAAAGCAAGATTTGACATTTCTCCTCCTCATCCATTTTGACACCAACAGCTGCCAATTGATCCACAACATATTGAATGCTTCCAGGTGGTCTATGATTTTTCCACTCTCTTCATTTCAAGGAATACAATTTCTTCCTCAAGAAAAATCTTGTTCACTAAAGATTTGGTCTGATACATCTCACCAAGCTTCTTCCATAGTTATTGTGTAGAGGTATCCTCATGGAAATTAATTAAAAAATAGTCTTCCAAACACAATCTGATTAGACCCTTGGCTTTATAGTCCATAACATCATATTGAGCAGCTTGAGTAGGATCTACAGGCCTTGGAACATTATCATCAATAGCATCCCACAGATCTCGATCTATCAATAGATCCTCTATCTTCAACTTCCACATTTCAAAATTATTTCTTAAAAAATTATCCACCTATATTCTCCCTGATGAACTTGCCATCTAAAAATTCCTGCAACAAGATCACAAAGTATCTTCTATACAAGCTCTCACTCAAATCTGGATTAGTTCAAAAAACTCAACAACCCACAACTAAAACCAAAGGTGATTAGGCTTTGATACCACTTGTAAGGAAGCTAAGGTAGTGGAATAACTTCCTACACTAATCTTGAGAGGAGAATAATGCAAAAAATTTATATATCATTAATAGTTATAGAAACTTAAACAAAAATAAACATAAATATCATGCATACCATGACACAATGATTTACGTGGGGAAAACCCTTTCAAGAGGAAAACCCCACACTCCAAAAGCTGCCCAATATATTATTCAATAAAACATAAAGATTACAATTTATACTTGCAAAGCAACCTTCTCACAAGAGTATCACCACTTAGAGATCAAGACACAACATGACTACTATCAGACTCTTAGAATACATCACCATCTCTCTACCACAACTGTAATACAACACCCTCATAAAATAGGGTTACATTCTAAGGCAAGACAGGCCAAAAAATATCCACCATTAGATTTAAAACCTGATAATTAATGGTCTAGATTTATATTGTATCATTTATCTAATGTATGTCGACCATTTTAGTAGTTTCCTAAAAAAATTAACAAAAAATTATTTACATGCATCCCACTTCTCCCCCTTGATGCCATTGTATATTACACCTATTTGTGTAACTAAGATATATATATATATATATATATATATATATCCTATCAACAATAACCATTATATAATTGCAAGGTTGAGACACATTTTCTCAACAATTTTGGAGGCCACTATAATGTGTATAGGGATAGGTTTCATAGACCTAGATGTTGGGAAAATGTGTGTTGTACACCTTGCATTATGTATTTAATGTAATTATTCTTGGGGCCACTAAATGTTGCATGTAACATTGAGACATAAGTTAAGTTGCTAAAATGTAATTATTTAATATTGGGGAAAATAATAAAGCACCCAATATTAAGTAAGGGGACATGGTTTGTAATCTCATAGTTATTGTCACATAGTTTTGTGCAATACCACTTAGTGGTTTTGTGGGAGCTTGCTTCTATAAAAGCAACCACAAAGGTAGTAATTATGAGATGCAATTTTGCATGATTAGCTCTAGTTAGCATTTGTGAGGGTTTGAAGTATGACATAGGATGTGTGGTTGCATGCTTGTTCGCATGGATTGCTTGGAGAGAGCTTGTTGCTTCAATGGTGTTCATGGAGACTTAGAAGATGTATTGTAATCTTATTGTTGAATAATACATGAGAGATGGATGCTTTTGGAGGCTGATTTTTTTTCCCTCTTGAGGGTTTTCACAGGGTATATCTTGTGTCATATTTTTATGGGTATGTTGTCTATTCTCTTGTATGTGGATTCTTAATACTTAGATGCATAGATTTCTTAATGGGTTATGTGGAAATTGTCTTTAATTGGCTGCAAGTTTCCAACAAGTGGTATCAGAGCTTTGGTTATGGTTGTATAACCCTTGGTTGAGAAAAATCTTGTTTAAGTTTGAATCTATGCATTGCATTTGAGAATCAAAGACATGGCAGGATATGAAGGTTTTGTAGGTTGTTTATTGCAGATCTAAGGGTTTTGGGTTTGCTGATTAAATGGGTTGTTTGTGGATCTAGGATGTGAGAAATTTTGGGTGAAATAGGTTTTTTAGTTTTGTATTCAAATGAGGGTTTTGGGGGTGAGCTTTCATAGATAATCTCCTGGCCCAAAATAGACCTCATGGTTGGATCTGGGTTGGCTGAGAGATGAAAATTGATATATAATTTGACCTATTTCTAATACTGTGAAAAATTACAAATTTTTTGTACCTATGCCCAGATCATACGGATGTCAAAATAATATTTAAAAAAAAAAAAAGAAATCGATCGCCATTAAAATTCCTGTACAAATAAAAAAAAAATTGATTTGAAAAAATTTATATTGAAAAACTTTTGAGATAAAAAAAAAAAATTGGGGGGGGGTGGGGGGTCGGACCCCCCCACTAGCCGATCGTCGTACCCCCTGATAGGGCTGATGGTCCTGTCGGTGGTACAGTTCGGCGGCATGCCGTCGATGCTGTACCGGCCGGCCAGTACCGCCGACAACCTCCAGGCAGGCCCGCCGACCTTCATTGTCGGCAGCCTTTATTTAAAGGCTTTTGAAATTTTTTAAATGTTAAATAAAATTCTGCCATTGAATATTTAATCCGCCAGATTTTTTGGCCAATGCATTTTTGCATGAAAATAAATTTAATTATATTTTATAATATTTTCGGGTTCACCACCCGAGGAGCGGCGCCGCCTAGGTGGGGCCGTCGTCTAGCCATCAGGGGTGGCTAAATTTTTTTGCTTCAGGTGCAAACTATGTTTTTGCTTCGGAGGGGCATAACTTTAGCCCAGATTGTTCATTTTTTGACTTCTTGGACTTGTTGGAAAGCTGACTCAGAGATCTACGTTGTGGTGATAGATATTTTTCTAGATTCTTCAGTTTTGATATTGTTTTGCTTGGTCAAATTCAGATGTCTATTTTGAGCTTCGAGAGGTGATATTAGGTGCATACAAAGTCGGATTTTGGACTTCGAATAGTCAACAGAAATTTTGTTTAGAGAACTATGCAATGGATCAGGTTTGGAGATATTTTGGCATGGTTTATTTGATGTTTTATTTATCTGAGTTGTTTATGAGTTTCTTTGACTATGGTGATACTGTGAGTTTATGGATGATCGAATCTTGGAGATTTGATGTTGGATTCATTGTATGATCAGTTGTACATCTCATATTTTTCTATTTTTGCCATGGTTATCATTATATGGTTGGATTTATATACTTCATGGAAGTATCTACAAGTTGTGCAATGTTGTAGGCGGTCTATACTTACATGTTGCATTTATAACTTGGATATGGGTTGTCTTTTCCCATTGATATTTCAATGTTGATGCATGTTAAGTTTTGGTGGCTTGGATTAGTCACTTGGTTTGTTGGTTTTGTTGTCATGTTAAGGAGATGATATGGTATTACCAGGTATAGTCATGATATGAGTTATATGTAGTTGACTATGATTATGCAGATATGTGGACACAGTTGGGTTGAGTTGTTACATTTGGTGGTGATCATGGTGTCATGGATGTTTCTTATGTTTTAGAGACTTTGGCATGTCATGATGGTTTATGTAGGTACATTGATTGGTGGTGTTGGATTGGTTCCTAATTATGGTTGTGGTGGTGTATCTTCATGGTATGATGATCATGGTTTTACTTTTCCTTTTGGGAGCTCTTGTTATATTTGAGTTATTTGATTGTGTGAGGGCCTTTCGTTGATCTTCATGAGGAGATTGTTTATCATGGTGTTATGGATAACTTGATTACACTTTTCAGTGGGAGCTATTGACAATGATGGTTTTGGCAGTGATGGATATGTTTATGATGGTTTGGCAGTTGTAGGTATCTTCTTGGCTTGAATATTTTGGTTCTACTTGTTATGTTACTAACATTTCAGTTGTGTGCGTAGACTTAGATGATCTTCATGGAGAGGATGGTTGTCACGATGCCATGTGTGACTCGGTATCACAGTTTAGTGGGAGTTGTTGGTAGTGATGTGGATTCACCATTTGATGGTGGATGTTATTTTGCAGTGATTGTTGGTGTCATTGGTTAATTGGCATCTTTGGTTTCATTGACAGAGGATGGTTTTATTCATATTGATTACATATGTTGATTCTTGGTTTAGGGTGTTATTGTATTATGTCATGGTGTACTCTTGATCATATGTTAGAGTTTTGGCATAGTACTTGTTCTCTTGAGACTAGGATGTATGCATTGTTGTATGAGATCTCCTATTAGGACATGGTTAGATTATGTTGTCATGGTTATGTTCCTGATTTGCAATTGGCTATATGACATTGATCTTGTGTGGTTCTATTAGTATTGGGTACATTGACATTTGCTTGATTACTTCATGATGATGCTATGTTGCATTTGGAGTTTGGCATGGATTGGTTGGTTACATGTACTCATGGATACTTGGAGACATAGGTGAGGCTTGAGTTCTTTTATGATTAGAGACACATGTTGAGATGGTTACTCTTGATGAGATTTCAACAAGGAGTCTGAGGAGCCTACACCTTGGCTGGACATGAGTTCAACATGGACCTATGAGGAGAGTGTTTTTGGATGAGTCATGATGACTTGGATGTCTTGGAGGAGCATTTTCATTCCTCACTCTTGGTCTACTCGGTAGTTTCACTTGAGAGGTATTGACCATTGTTTCTTTTAGGTGCTTTATGTTTATGCTTTATCTTCTCATGCATAAAGATCTTGAGCTATGGATATATGGTTTTGGAGGGTTCATTTTGAGGAGTGTTCGCATGTTTATCTCCTTATGCATTGTGATTACACTAATTGATGTTGAGTTTAGGAGATGTAATGGGCTTATTTCCTTCATTCGGAATGTATTTATTTTGATCTTCTTTGGTTATGAGAGGCTTACATCCATGTTGATTACATGATATATATGTTATGTTTGATATTGGATATTGAACGGTTGGGTGTTGTTATGGCTTTTCTTTTGGGGTGTTGTGAAGGAGATCATACTTGACACAGTTGGATTTTAGAGGTGTATGTAGGATATTTTTCTTACAGGTTATTGATATATAGGTTTGGATATCATTTTGGATGATTCCTTGTTACTACATGATGTAGTTTACACTTTCTATATGATGTTATTGGTAGACTTGGTATGCCTTGATCTTTTTCAGATTTGCATTACCCATGCAGTGGGAGCTCTTGGATGTGTATGTCATTCTTTGAAAGGTTTTTCACATGGAGTTTATGATTGCAGTTTATGGATGTATATGTTTATGACGCGATTTTACTATGTTTTGTATACCTTGGAGGTATGGATAGTTGGATGTATTGGAACTTGTTGTGGGTGTTATTTCAGCTTTGGATTTGTGTATCTTCATAGCTACTGGCGCATATTGATACTTTTTTATTGAGTGTATGTGTTTGGGATATCAGTTGAGCAGGACTTATGCTTCATTGTGATAGATTGTGTGACTTCTCTATTGGATGGATTTTTATCTTTGTGCATTGGCATGATGGAGGACGAGAGCATTCATGCTTGGGATGGTGGTCACTTTGATTCTTGTTGCAGGTATCTTGATAGAGCACATGGAGCATTTTGATTCCATGATGGTATATGTGGCTATATGGATTGTTCATTTGATTCATGTTTTGAGGTTACTTGTTCCCCTTATGCAATGTATACAACAAGTGGGAGAATGTTGGGAAAAGGTGTGTTGTACACCTTGCATTATGTATTTAATGTAATTATTCTTGGGGCCACTAAATGTTGCATGTAACATTGGGACATAAGTTAAGTTGCTAAAATGTAATTATTTAATATTGGGGAAAATAATAAATAAAGCACCCAATATTAAGTAATGGTACATGGTTTGTAATCTCATAGTTATTGTCACATAGTTTTGTGCAATACCACTTAGTGGTTTTGTGGGAGCTTGCTTTTATAAAAGCAACCACAAAGGTAGTTATTGTGAGATGCAATTTTGCATGATTAGCTCTGGTTAGCATTTGTGAGGGTTTGAAGCATGGCACGGGATGCGTGGTTGCATGCTTGTTTGCATGGATTGCTTGGAGAGAGCTTGTTGCTTCAATGGTGTTCATGGAGACTTCTAAGATGTATTGTAATCTTATTGCTGAATAATACATGAGAGATGGATGCTTTTGGAGGCTGGGTTTTTTTCCCTCTTGAGGGTTTTCCCAGGGTATATCTTGTGTCATATTTTTATGGGTATGTTGTCTATTCTCTTGTTTGTGGATTCTGAATACTTAGATGCATAGATTTCTTAATGGGTTATGTGGAAATTGTCTTTAATTGGTTGCAAGTTTCCAACACTAGAAGGGATAAATTTTGTGATAAGTTGTCAAAGAGGTATGTAGGAAGAAAGATAATGAATGGTATGCAAATACATAATTAATGGAGATGTAGAAGGAGGGATATAAATATGATGGTATTGAGTGGGTTGATTAAAATTGGTGGTGATAGGTTAGGAAACAGTCAATGAAATAGGCATAGAGACCTATAATACATCATGGAGGATGTGGGTTTCTTGTGACTTGCTTAGGATTAACTTAATAAAAATGTATTTTAGCATACTAGAAAACATTCCTAATTTCATTTCTACCCCACTTTTATGTTTTTGATACCCCCTCTACATACATTATTATAATTAAAATACCTCCTTGTTTTCACTAAATATCTAGTATGCACCTATTTTTTCTATGTTTAAATTATATCCCCTTATTATTTTTCACTTATTAACCAAAGGAATTGCTCATGACTATATCTAACTCAAAATATTTTCATATTACCATCCCATACATTAAATACTAAACAAACAAAACCTAGATAAATTATGACAAATATATCATCCTACAAAATACCTTGATCTAAAATCAAATATACATCTAAACCCTTAAATTGGGTTGTTACACAACCTCTAAAAATGAACCCCACTCGTATTAGATATATCAATTATAGTATACATATTAATTATAATTGAATGGTTTTAAAGATAACTAGTGATTCTTTTGGGTAGGTTCATGACATTACCAAAATGTGGGTAGGTTTGCATTAAAAATATTTGACTTTGATGTGATCATTGTTTCCTTTATTAACCACATTAGATTTGGGATTAATTAGGAACCCTGGGATTATGAAGCTCTAACATAATACAAGACTATGATGCAAAAAAATATAGTTGAACATTACTCTGGCAAGACCAAGATAGTGAATGCCATTTCCAATTATTGACTTGTGTAAAATGATTTGAATAGGATTAGAATTATAATAAATACCCCACTCCATTTCTCATATGTTTCATAACCCTAGATACCTACTCATATCATATTAATTAAATTAAACTATTTATCCATAATACTAAATCAATTATATATTGGGTCATATTTTAGTAATTTAAAAGACCTCAATATGAATGCATGTGATAATATACTAATTTAGAAATGAATCTCTTAGGTCTTGTGATGGGTGTAATTAGGAGTAGGAAATGTAGAGAAATGATAAGAACTATGTGGGGGTACACTAGTATAAGTATGGGTGACAATATAAGGATACGTATTTATAGTGGAACGAGTAATAGTAGAAGATGGATCAATAGTAAAGGATTGGGAGGAGGTAGATGTGCTAACCATATTATTTGAAGAAATTTTAGAGTTAATATCTTGTAAAATGTTTAATCCAAATGGCTTATTGATTAACAAATTATTAAAATCATATGGGCTAACTATGTTAATTTTTTGCCTCCGATCTCTCTCGTTTCTCCCGCCTAGAAGGAAATTTATTTATGTTTTTTTCCACTCAGTCGTGCTGCCCCTATCTTCACCTGGGTGTGAGCTATTTGTTTACCTCTATTCTGATGTTGTCCCCTTTCCTTCTGAGGCTTCTTTTGCATGTGTGGTTTTCCCTTTTCCTGATGTGTATTTTGTTGTAGGTGTGGATGGGGTTACCCCAAAACTTCTTGAGTGGTTGGGTGTGCGTCCTCCTATAGCTACGAATGGTTGTCAACCTTCATTTTTTGACGTTGTGAGGACTAACAAGCCTAGGGAGGGCTTTGTGCATCCTGTGTGGTGTGAAGATGTTGCTCCTATTATTTCCCTTGGTAAGGAAGTTTCTAAAAATTTTGATTTTTATTCCAAGATTGCTCTTATTTGTAGGTTTTTTCATTTGCACCTCTAGATCACCAATCATTGGTCTATGTTGGTTGAAGGTTCAATGGAGATTTACGGGCTTCTGCAAGGGGCCTTTTTGTTGTGGTTTTTTTTTCTCTTGAGGATAAATAGGCTATTTTAGACTTTGGCTTGTGGGAATGGGATTCACATCCCCTCTCCATGAGGCCTTGGGTTCATTATTTTAACCCTCTGAAGGAACCCTTAGATGTTTTGCTTGTTTGGGTAATATTACCTTATCTTCTCTTACAGTTATGGTGTCCCTCTGCTTATGAGGGAATTGGTAATGCTCTTGGTAGGTTCTTGTAAGTGGATAAGGCTTCCAAGAATTTTACTCACACCTCCTTTGCTCACATTTTAGTGGAGGTTCATTTTTCGTTTAGGCTTTACTTGGTGAAGTAGTGTTGCAGGCTAATGGATGGTCTTGGTCTTATCTGGTGGATTATGAAGGTATTCCTTTTTGCTACAAACATTTTTTTTTTGTTGGTCACTTGGCTCATGACTATTCTTGAGGCTCCCACCTTGTTTCCTCCTCTACTTGATGGAAGAATTCTCTTTGTGAACACTTAACAGTGCCCCCTTACTACAAACTCTACTTCTTCTAATGAAGGTTCGAGGCTTCCTTCTCATTCCATGAGGACAAATAATATTTATGTGGTGGATGTTGCTCCTCCTATGGATTCTGATGTGCTATCTTTGAACAAGGTTGCTTCTAATGTTGTGTGTGCTACCTCCCGTGAGGCCCCTACTACCCCCTTTTGGAAAAGCTATCGTAACTTTGAATTTTGTTGTTGCGGTGTTCGCTCTGGATGCTTCATCTAAAGTATCTATTGTAATTTATTTCAAAGGGGATTCTCCCCCTTTTGATCAATTTTTTTAATTTTGATTTTAGATTCTTCTTGGACAACTATGAATAGTAGAAGAAACATTTTTCTAAGGTCATGGTTTCATTTAATATTCCCTCAAAAGCTTTATCGTTGGGTTCTAGCTCTATTGCTTAAACAAGTTCTCTTTGGTTGTTGTTTCTACTCTATCTTTTGTTGGTAGCACCTTCCTTGCTACTGGTCTATTTTTATTGAGGTTCTTGTCTTTTTGTTTCTGACTGGTTAGTTGTGTTTTTCCAGTCTGTTTAGTTGAGCTATTTTTCTCTATTTTTCAATTTGTATGGGATCAGGGCCCTTCCCTTCTTATCTAATAAAAAACTATGTTAATTTTTTATCCTAAAACATATTTTAACAATGATTCTCAAATCCCAAAAATAATATGAATATCAATTAAAGGAACACACAACCCTAGCAAGATCAATTATAATATATATTTTTTTAAATATAGATTTGAAAATCCTAAAATAATGAAGGTATAAACTATAAAATCCTATGGAGGTGTGCAATTAGAGGGGTTCACCAAAAATTTAAGGGAAAATTAAATTTCCCTAAGTTTAATCTTGAATAATCCAATATTATACATGCACATAAGGATAAATAACATAGATTAATAATTGACAATCATAGGAGTCGTTTATGAACAATTAATTCTATTTTTAAAAATTAAATATGAATAATAGGGACACTTAGCTTTAGTATTGATGGGTTAAAGAAAAATATTATGTCTCATTTTTTTATCCTTATTAGGCTACAAAAATTAATATGGTGAGTATTCAACACACTCTATTGATTATACTTTGAACAAACTATCAAGAATTTAAATTATATATTTTGCAAACTTGTGATTTGTGTCATTATCTCTATAAAGTTAATTTATACTTTTTTAATCTATTATTTTTTGTTAGTTTTCATAAATTTTTAAACTATTTTTATATTATTTTATAATGAGTTATATTTTACCATAATTCCTAACTCTTAAAAGTAACACATTTCTAATAATTCTTTGAATTAAATTGTTTTGATTATGTGGGAAAAGCAGGTTTTAAATGGACCCAAAACCATTTACAAACATGTTTTAAAGAGACCTGAAACCCAAACAAGGATGATCATGTTGCCAAAAGAAAAAGCAATGAATCAACCAATAGCAAAACAACAACAAAACTTCAAAGGATCAGCAAGACAACCCAAACCAATAGCAAAACCAAGATGTGAAAAATGGTTTTGAAGGGAACCAAAAACCCAATAAAACCAAGTTTTTACAAGGACCTTGAACCCAAAGGTTTTGAAGGGACCTTAAGCCTTTTACAACTAGGTTTTGGCAGGGACCTTGAACCCTTAGACATTGCCTACATTAACTATGAAAAAACAAACCAATCACTTAGGAAGACCAAAGAATTTTTTGAGACATCTAGGAAATCAACAACGTGTGATAGCCAAACAATAGCACAACACTTAGCAACAACACCCATCCAAGTCTCCAAACCACTGGCTAAAATAGCTAAATCATGGAAAACTAAAAGATAAAAAAAACCAGAGCCCATCAACACCCCCTCTCCACCTCTATAGGAGAATTCACCATGGAAACCCAAGCTACCACTACAAAGGAAATCTAGCCAAACCGCATTTCACCTCCATAGGAATGGTCTCCACCTCAATAGAAGATGCACTGGAGAAAACTCGTAGAAGAAGTGTGAACAAAGTACCACACCAACAACACTCATCTCCACCCAATAAGAGAGGTCTCCACCTCCATAGGATAGGTATCCACCTCAATAGGAGACACCAACTATAGGACATGGAAGAAATCCAACACTCTAGAAAAAAGAGTTAACACAGTAACTAGGGGAACCAACAACATCAAGGTCTTCAAGATGAACAAAGTAAGCAGCCCTGTCAAATCCAAACCAAGGGTGGAAATAACACCCTTAAAATCCTGTGAAAGAAGAGAAACCCACAAAATAACCAACACATTATCCACTTGAAAAGAGGAACACCCAGCGAAAGAAAGGGCAGCCAAGACTCCCTTTCATACAAATAACACCTGGGATAGCAAAAAAACCTTGCTGGAAAAACTAGCCAGTAGCTTCAAAACCAAACTCAGAGCAGCAACAACACCTAATTGCACCAAGAATAACTAGGACAAGAGAGAATAAAGTCCAGCCAAGAAGAAAACCTCTGGGACAATCCTAGACAAAGAGAGAGGCACCAAAGAAAATCCATTGAGACCCAAGAGAAGCAAGACAAGGAAAGGAAAGCCCCCGAGTAGAGAGAGTAGAGAGAATGAAAGACCATGAAGAACAACCTCTAACCCTACATGCAAGTTAGGGTCTAAAACATGCCAAAAACTCTCCACAGACAACTCCACCAAAGGAAAACCAAAACCCACAACCTACAACAAAGAGGATGTCCCACAAAAGCAAGCAACTGGGACTCAAGAGAAGCATGGAAAGGAAAGGAAAGCCCCCAAGTAGAGAGAGTAGAGAGAAGGAAAGACCATGAAGAACAACCTTTGACCCTACATGCTAGTCAGGGTCTAAAACATGCCAAAAAATCTCCACAAACACCTCCACCAAAGGAAAACCAAAACCCACAACCTGCAGCAAAGAGAAAGTCCCACAGAAGCACAACCCCAAAGCCACATCAAAAGAAAGCTCCCACAAAGAGGCAGAGGAACCCTTGAAAAGAAGGATAGGGCTAGGAGAAACTACAAGTGGAAATAGAAGAGGGAAGGTAAAACCATTAAAAGCAACATCTGACCCTACATGCCAATCATGGTCTAAAAAATGCTAGAATATCTCCACTATCAAACCCACTATAGGCACCCAAAAAACCCAACCCAATGCTAGAGAAAGAGCCACATAAAAGACTAGCAATAAAGGTAATGAGAAAACCAAGTCCACAGGAAGAAACGAAGAGGAACCCAGCCACACACCTAGCAAAGAAGAATTGGGAAAAACCCCATAGGGTGAAAGTAGTAGCTAGACCTAAAACACAACTCCCCAGTAGGAAAATGATAGTAGCTAGCACCAAACCACAACTTCCCAGAAGGATGAAAGTAGCAAATAGACCCACAACAACACAACCCAAGACAAAGACAACAACCAACTCCACTCCTCAACATCCCCACAGAATGGCACCAGTAGCTAGCCTAATAGTAAACCATTTGCATATGTAGAATCTTCACCATCCTCTCCAAAATCATCCCTAGATTTCAAATCCCCCTGCCACTCCTCTTCCCGCTCCCTCTCCAAAATATTGGAATTAAATTGTTAACTCCAACATTTAGTGCACATATATTTTTTGATAACTTTTCATTGAATATTATAGTTTATTTTTAAAGTTGTACTAATACAAATTTGGACTTGTATTTTACCATATCACATTTCTCATTTTCTATTTATCAAATCATTTTTTTGAAACAAAGGCGTTGATGTGGAATGCAATACAAATTTTAAGGTTTTTGACATAGTTTGTTGTTTTTTGTAGTTTCTTGAATAGAGGTAATTTTTGCAATGGACATATCTTTCTTATAAAACAAATTAAAAAATATAATAAATGAAATATTAAAAAAAATGTGGTACACCCTAATTTTAATACTCAATGCCTAGGGTGTATTGTTCCATCATTTCTAAGATTTCATTAAGATGCAAATCAACAAGGTGCATAGATTGACTTTCAACCTCTTAGGTGAGTCAACCAGACTTGGATCTCAATCCTTTTTGAGGATAGGAATGATTTAGAAATGATTTGAAATGATTAACTTAATTAGACTAAATTGTTGGTGTAATTAATATTTAATTACACTTTACATAAGTTTACTTAGGTAATTATTTAATTCCTAGGTTAATTAGTTGTCATCCTTATCTTGTTGAGCTATCTTGTTGCTCAAGATAGGATTAGGGTTATGCATATCTTGCTTTTATAAAGCAAATCATTATCTTGTAATTATTGAATTCTCGAATATATCAATTTGCACATCTTCTCGCAGATCTCTGTCTTTTTTTTATTTTCTCTTCTGTGGAAGGTCTTTTCAGTTTGCAAATCTGATCTTGGTTTCTAACATGGTATCAGAGCCTTGATTTGCAGCCCCTTCTTAGATTTTTGAGAAATCATTGTAGGGTTCATTCGGGATTCTTCGAGGGTATCATGCCTTGAGTTCATTTATGAGGCATTTTGGATTAGATCAGGCTTCACCATTAGATTCAGAGCATTGGAAAAGTCAAGATTGGTTTTTATTTTGCAAATTTTGGCCATCATTTGCCAAATTTATTGGTTTTTATTTTGCAAATTTTGGCCATCATTTGCCAAATTTATGAGGGTTTCAAGATCGAAGTTTTCTTGCAAGATCTGGGGGAAGCTGAATTTTTGGAGCAGTTTGAGCAAAAACAAAGGTCACTATTGCGTTCGCAGCGGCCAAAAACCCTAAGAACACCCTTTGTTTCATCAATTTCTGAGCAGTTGGTCTGGAAGGCAATTTTTTTTGCCTGGGGGCTATACGGCCTCCAAAGCACGCCTTTTGATGCACGAAAATAAATAAAAAATAAAAAAAGGGGTTTATTGGGTTTCGGGCCAGTGCTTCCAGTTCTGCAGGAACCTGCCACCCAGTGGCTGCCAACCCACCACCACTGCCTTTTTCCTCCGCCAATCTGCCGCCTTCCCCATCGCCCCCGTGGGCCCTTCAAAAATCAGCTTCGGTCCTATGGTGGACCAGGAGCCTGGTCTCCGCCCCTGCGGGCTCTCCAAATCTTGGTCGCGGTCCTATTAAGGACCAAGTGCTATGTGCCAACCCTAGTGGTGGTCGTATGGACAACTAGGGGCTCTGTCCCAGCCCCCAACCGCTAGCCCCCTGGTCCTGCATGGGACCAGGGGCTAATTTTTTTAGCCCCCTAGGTGCCTTGTAGCCCTTATTGGGCATTCTGGAGTCGTTTTCACCAAATCGGGCGTATTTTTTGCATATGATCTCTATTTTTTGCAAATGAGATATCGTTGGAAAACTTATTTCGACATCGATCCAGTGGTGCTGGTGTTTTTACCAGATCTTGCTCCACATTCATTTTTCATGCCTTTGAACTTAGATATTGTTGTTTTCACTCCTGAGGGCATATCTTTTGACTCGGTGATCCATTTTTTGTCATTTTTGTAGCATTGGAAAGCTGATTCAGTCCTCTACATAGATCTGAGGTCTATTTTATTTTTCTATTTATGAATGTTTGTATGATCTCATTTTACAATCGTCAAGTTATTGTAATAAATGAACTGAGATAAAGTTCCATTTAGGGGGTTTCTTGCATAATAATCTGATTAGAGTGTGCATGCACTTTGATCTCCATATCCATCTTGTTTTGATGGCAACTCACATGAGTCTATCTAGTTTCTTAGTTTCTTTTGGCCACATTTTTTTCTATAGCTTGACACATGTCGGATTCATCAGTTCACACTTTAGTTGAGAGATTATGTTTATTGATCCGCATTGGTTCATATTCTTCTCAGTTTGAGGGCCATGTTTTTATGGTTATTGTTCCATAGTCTATTTTGGTACTCCTTCCCATGAAAGAGTTTTAGTCATAGTTTGGCATTGGCATCGAGATACACGGTTTCTAGATTCTGTCATCATCTCATCTACTATTGCTTCACAAATTCTAGGGTTGTTCCAGTTTGTGAGTTTTCCAGTGTTCCGTGGCATTAGGTCTGTTGTCACATTATCATGATTTTGGTTTTGGTTTCAGTTGTAGATAGAGGTATCTTTCCTTGCTTGTCGGATTGCGGTTCCAGTGGTACTCCACAGTGTTTTTCCAGTGCTTCTTTGCAGTGGTCATCTCATTGTAGGGGGGTTTTGTCCCACTAGGTTTTCCTTCTCTACGTCATCTTTGCATTTGTACTTGGGTACCTGATCATGCCTTGTTGTCGGGACCCATTCATGCTTTCTTGCATTCATCTTAGTTTTAGGTGCATGCTTTGTTAGTCTCCCTAAGTTGCACTTATGGGGGTGTTGGTGTAATTAATATTTAATTACACTTTACATAAGTTTACTTAGGTAATTATTTAATTCCTAGGTTAATTAGTTGTCATCCTTATCTTTTTGAGCTATCTTGTTGCTCAAGATAATATTAGGGTTATGCATATTTTGCTTTTATAAAGAAAATCATTATCTTGTAATTATTGAATTCTCGAATATATCAATTTGCACATCTTCTAGCAAATCTCTACCTTTTTCTAATTTTCTCTTCTGTGGAAGGTCTTTTCGATTTACAAATCTCATCTTGGTTTCTAACATAAATGACCTAATATGATAAATACAATTTTTTGAAGATAAATAGACAAAAATAGAACTTTGTAAGTGGATCTAGAAAGTCTGGACTGATAAGTACCAATCATCAAAAGTTGTAATTGAGTGTTTTAGCAGGATTGGGTCACCCCTAGGTGGCTAGGCCTTTGTTAGGGTATCTTTCTTAATTTTGGGGTCCTCTTAGGTTGGATATGAGATTCTTCTTTCTACTCGTCCCACTACTGGAATGTCATCAGTAAATTCTATAATTGAGTTTTGTGTCTAGACAACTTTGATGAAAAAAAATACAACAATGTAAAATAAATCTTCAAACTCTCTTCAATCCTCTTCAGAATTGTAATCTACACATTCACAAAGGGAGAGGATGTTGTTCCATATAGGGGCTTTTCTTTGTCAAACCATGTGTAAGTGTTTCCATTTCCAGAATGGTAATGTCAATAATAAACAAATAACGAAAAGGAAGGAAATGATGAATGAGCAAAATGGCACAACTCATCACCCTTCAATGGCTTCCTTGAGGGACTAAAGACATACACATCACTTCAAGAATTTGGATCTTGCTTGATAGAATGCTTGGATGCTTTGGAGATCTACAACAATATTAGCCTTCACAAAACATGAACATGAACACACATAGAATTTGGCATGATGTTGGATCTTGAATTGTTGTAATAAATATAATAATGTTGCCCTTCACTTGCTCTTGACGATGGTATTTTCACCTTAATTTCATTAGTGTTTCTTATATTTTAGATGGTAAAATGACTAGTTAATTATAGGAGTTTATCTAATTTCCTAAAAATTAGATTCCAAAAGCTGACACTTCATATTTAAATTTTGGATATTAAAATACCACCAAAAAATATTTAGATTTGGGTCTCAACTAAGAAAGGGGACCCAAGTCACCCTTGGGTGACTGGGTCCTAGCCCAAAATTCTAAGACACTCAAAGTCGGGGACAATTTAATGATTGGATGCATTTGTTTAATACTTGTCCTTCTTTGGAAAATGATAAAAATTGTGCTTTGGAATGCATAACTTGGAAAATTAGAAGATTAATTAAGTCCAATAAATTAAGGGGGCAAAACACAATGTGAAATTGTACGTTTATATAATTTTCTATTCAACATTTAGCCTCCACTTTAGTGAGAGTGTGAACTTACACTTAGACTCACACTAAATTAGAGAAACATGTCAAGAGGGGTTTGATTGTCAAAATGTTAGAGAGATAGGATGACAAGATCTAGGAGGGCAATCAAGCTCCCAAGATCTAAGATCCCATGGAAAACCAACATAAGCATAAAGGAACACATGTATATGATATGCATCAAGACATGATACTCAAACATTCAATATCAAAGTAAATACAAAGAAAAAAGGAAAACAAGGGGTATGGGCTAACAAACTATATTATGCTAGTGGCCATACAAAAGATGAAGACACATAGGCTACTGAGGACTATTTTTCACTAGTTGAGCTCCCAAAATAGGTAGCAAAATGAGAAACACACACTAGGTCTACAAGGTGTGCTTATAACCATACCAAGAGTTATACTCCCTAATAACCTTGATAAATTCATACAAAAAAAGATAAAAAAATACTATGCCAATGCTACACTAAGTTCAACCCCTATGAACAAAGTGAAGCCAAAAATTTTAAATGTCAAATGTCAACACACCACTAATTTCAACCTCTATGAACAAAGTGAAGCAAAAATAATGCCAATTGGAAATGTCGATGCATCACTAAGTTCAACCTCTGTAAATAAAGCGAAGAAAAAAATAATGTCAACTATCAATGTCAAATCATCACTAAGTTTAACCTTTGTGAAAAAAGTAAAGCAAAAATAATGTCAATGTATGTGCCTAGTTTAAAGAAATTGTTGAACACGATGCTATGAACAATTACTTTAAAGTAGAAAAATGATAAATGCCATACAACAAAAGATCACAAAAGCTTATTTGGAAATCCCTATGCCAATGATATGTTTCCAAATAAACTACATCATGATAAGGGGTTGCCCCCAAATACAATGTCATGAATAAAAAGGGTGTACACTAAGGGATCCACAAATTTGGGGTTAGTATATGTCTTTGGTACAATGATATGATAGAGCTAGGAATTGACATCATCCCCCAAATACTCATGGAACAACAAACATAAAGGAGGAATGACACATAGAGAGAGAAGAAAAACAAGCCTTTTGGGTCAACATGGAAGATACCTAAATGTCTCAATGCTTTGCATCGTCCCCAAAAGGAAAACCCAAGAAAAAAGGAAAAGGAAAAGTTTGAGACATATAGAAGAATTGAGATACAAATAGAAGAATGCCACAACAGGTTTATTTCCTTTGTATTCCTGCACCAACAAAGCAACAAGGGTCATCCAAAGAGAAATCACAAACACAAATACATCCTAGACAACACAATGTGAGAGATCACATGACATGAAAGAAAACATAAAAGCATAGAAAGTAAAAACACAAAAATAAGTACTTCATATGCAAGCCAACCTAGAGTAGGTCATCCACATCCCAATCTTTCTCATCATAAATGGAATATGGATAATTAGCTAAAGGGACTACAAAAAGTGTCACACTAGGAGCATCACCAGGTTCAACACATGGCGGATCACTCTCATTAGGAGGATCATCACGGTTTCCCCCATATAATTTCATAAAAGTGGAAAATAAAAAAATTTAACTCATTTTTCACTTTTCCATAAATCTTAGCAATCTCATAATTATTATCCAAATTAATCACAATAGGAGGTTTTACGATAATCGCATTTGAATTCTCTTACTTCATTTCTTATTTTTGTTTTATGTCTTGTTTTTCTGAAAGTTGGGTTTCTTCTTGAGTTATTTCTATAGGTGTGGGTGGTGTTGGTTTATTCTTTTCTTCCAATTGATGAGCAATAGAATGACATCTATGCCTATGCTTTTTAACACTTCAATTTCTTTTTTCATGATTTCCAAGTTGTGATAGGGTAGGAATGGGTTTATCAACCATCAATATATTTTCTTCCCTTAGAGGAGGAATTGAAGGAACTGTTGAGTGTTGGGAAACTATTGTCTCTTTAAGTCTATATACTTATTTTATCTTTGATGGCACAAAAGGAATCATTTTATTGTCTCTTAGTCTTTTGTAAGAAATTGGTGGAGGAATGGAAGTGTACTTATCTTGGTTACTTAGAATGGTTTTTGGATCAATCATAGGTCCATCAATGATGAGCTAGAGAGAAGGAACAACCATCAACCTATCAAACTCAGGAATATTGCTAAGAGATAATTTTTCTATGTGCTTTGCTTTGAACTTTTAATATGACTTGAAAAAGAGATCATCATGAGGCTTTATAGGTTCCTTAGGTCTAGGCCAAATGAAATCAAATGAAAAATTCCCACATGAAGTACATATTGATAGAAATTGTACGCTCTTGGAAATGGCACAATTCCTCACCTAATTTAGGAATAACTAAAGGTAAAATGAGCCTAATGTGGCCTTTAATCTAGTGTTGTAATGTGTTGTACACATTCACATTGGATTTAGGGCCTTTTTAAGCTAAATAAAC
This sequence comes from Sequoia sempervirens, assembly GCA_007258455.2. Taxonomy (NCBI): domain Eukaryota; kingdom Viridiplantae; phylum Streptophyta; class Pinopsida; order Cupressales; family Cupressaceae; genus Sequoia; species Sequoia sempervirens. The sequence goes on from VDFB02353493.1 coordinate 426,526,724, forward strand.
CTAACCTTTCCTTAATTTAGTGTTGTAAAGTGTATTTATTTGCACCTTTACATTAAATTTAGGAGGCCTGTAAACTAAATGGACCTAATCTAGTGTTGTAATGTGTTGTACAAATTCACATGGGATTTAGGGCCCTTTTAAGCTAAATAGACCCAATTTTACCTTAATTTAATGTTGTAAAGTGTATTTATTTACACTTTCACATTGTATTTTGGGTCCTCTTGCATTTATGACTTTAATATCATCATTAATAGGCACCTAAGACCCTATATTATGCATCCCAAGGAATATTCATATTAAAATCCTGACAAGATCAACATTTAACTTAATTTCTCCACTCCCCAACATTCTCTCTCTTCAAATAGGCCTGGTGGGACCCATACGCCACCTTGGGAATATGAGTCCCTTACAGGTGGTACCCATATGCAATAGGTGGTGTACAAGTCCCATTTGGCCTATTTTTAAAGTTTTGAGTGAGAAAACTAGCTTTTAAGTTCAAATTTCATGTATGTCAACCTGTGGGATCTAATTAATAGGATATTAGATGGTTTTCCTACATAAATGAGGTCTCAAATCATTATTTCACATAAACATTCATGATATTAAACCAAGCACTCAAGAGTTAAGCATTTCAAGACTTCACAAGATCTTTAAGAGAGCATTCAAGGTCAATTTTAAAGCATTCAAGGGCAGAATTCTCCATCAATTATTGTAGCAATCCAATATCCATCATCATGTCAAGGATATCAAGCATCAAACATGTTATTGAGCTAGTTTTGTGATGTAACATTGAAGATCCAAGATCAAGCATTGTTATACACCTATTGTCAAGATCAAGATCTACATCCTTCATGGCTATTTCATCTTGAGTAGTATATTTACAAGACATAATTTACAAGGCATCATTCAAAGTATCATTGTTCATGTTTCATGTCCTTGTTTCATTGTTTCATCATTTGGTTTAATTATCTAAATGGTGTTTGACCAAGGCAAACCCCTATTCACTAACAATCAACAAGTTTTTCTCCTCTTTACATGTGTGACTATAGATCTAGGTGTCTTGGAGCATGAAGGATCATTGAAGATTAGGTTAAAAGCTTGGAGAAATTTGTTGGGATTGTCTCCTCATTTGCAAGGTTGTAATCTTCACTAAAAGGTCATCTATAGATTTGAAATTAAGGTTTTAGATCAGGAAACAAAGTGAAATAGAAAGAGAAAACATTGAAGACCAGATACATACTTTAAAGTTCCAATAAACCATAACTAGGCTTATATGCTAGTCCTAGCATATGAGTCCTAGTTTAGGTCATTTTTCACATTTTTGCAGTTTTAGATACATTTTTTCCAAAAAAAAGTTCCTGCACAGAAACCCAGATTTGAGATTGATACACCCAAATTGGTGTATGAGTCCCAGTAGGCCTAAATTTCAAGCTATTCAATATTTCAGGTCTCCATTCAAGCTCTCAGATGTTTCCAGGTGCTTCTATATACATTTCCAGTTTGTTGTTATGATTTATTTGCATTTATAGTTCATTTAGTGAAGTTTCTTACATCATTGACTTCAATCATTAGATCTTGCATTTCATACATTTTTCCAAGCCCTAGCTTGGTCATGAGCCCCTCATTAATCTCGAAACATACCCTAGGATACCTATTGTTAGATATCTTCCTCTATTCTTCATTGGATTGAGATCTCTAAGGTGTCCTTGAGTGTAGCAAGTGTGAATTAGGAATCGTACCCTTGTGCTTCATTCCTCAAAGGTAGAGAGTACTATTTCCATCGCCACATTTTGGTGAACCTACATTTAGAAAATTTTACTTTCTAATTTGGAGTGCATCATCATCCTAGATCTTGCTTGCACTAACTTTGCATTAGAGTTTGCATTAGTTAATTAGCATTCTAGGGTTTCTAAATCTTGCATTAGTGAAAGTGCATATAGCTTGCATTTTTGCATCTTACATCATTGAAAATCATCTAAAAATTGCATTTTCACTTATGTTACAGATAATACAAACTAAAAATCATAAAAATAACTTAAAATTCTCTAAAAATTAAAAAAAAACTCACTGGGACTCATACGCCCCTCTAGGAAAATTAGTTCCAGTGCACATCTAAAACTGCCTTTTACAACATTAAAAACCCTAATTCTGCACTTCTATTTGCTGCCATTAGTTGTCTGTTTCAGTTGGTTAGGTTTATGTTACATGCATTTCACTAAATCTAGCTTAAATTGGTTCATTTCATACATTGCTTAATCCCAAATTTTTTTTTACAACATTTCATTTTTAGATCATTGCAAGGTGCTATCATAATAGTGGTTTACAATTCCTGAGAGGAACGAATTTTAGCTAAAATCACATATTTTTAGAAAATATAATGATTTAAGCCTTAAAAAGTTCTATTTTAAGGATTCCAATTGAAAAGGGTTTGATCAAATCACCTTAGATCAAACCACCTTGGATAGAACCTCGCTAGTTTTAAACCATACCTATAAATGCATCTCCTTTACACCTATCAAAATGCTGATAAAAAATCACTTTTGATTTAAATTTTGGGGGATCAAATTAATTCATTTAAAATTTATTTCAAATGATTATGGTATTCCTTAGAACAAGCTATCCAATGAATATAATTTTAATATATTTTGGTTTTGTTATGTATTTGTTTTTTAAGTTTTATTAAACGATTTTTCATTGAAAATGAATTTCTTTGTTCTTCACATGTGGAAAAATAGAAGATTATCAAAAAAAAATTGAAAAATATGAGTGCACCAGATATTGAAGTCCTTGATCCAACAAAAAAATTAAATTAAATTTTGACATATACAAAAAAGTTACGGATTATACGTGGTCTGAATTGTAATTTGTTTGACTTTGAAACTTGATTAAGGAAAAAATATTCAATAAAAACCATCTAACCAAGTGGAAGCACTAGATATCAGAGTTAAAATCTAAATTTGAAAGAATTATAATTTTATCCTTCATGGAAAAAAGTTATGTTATATGGTGTGTCACTTTTTAAAAATGTTGTTTTCTGAAAAAAATCTATTTTCGTGGGAGATGGAAAAGAAGTGCAATTTGATTCCAAAAATTTTGAAAAAATATTTTTAGAATCTATAGACAAAATTTGATGAGACTCTAGTTTGCACCATCTTCAAATTCCTCACAGTTTAGCCGCTATAGGTGCCTGAATGTGAAGATTTAGTTAAAAATAATAATTTCAGTGTCTAGTTTGGCCAAAAATTGTAAACCACTATTATGGGATCACTCTGCATAGTGTAGTTAGACAATTACCTTGTTTGAAATCAGAAAATTGCATCTACACATTTCATTCTAGGCCTTTACATTTCATTTTAAGATTGCATAAATTGCTTTTCACAAAATGTTAGTATCTATCTTTTCCCAGTTTGCAAAGAAAAAGTTAGTCAATAAGTATGTTTGTCATTCATTCAATACATTCCCTAGTTATGAAAGTCTCTTAGTGCAAGAGAGTGAAAATGTTAACACTTTTTGTAATGCCTCCCATGTTATTGTACTCCTATGATACTTTTTGTGTGTGATTGTTGTTGTTCAGATACTGTTATGTTTGATGCATACTCGTGATTATGTTGGTGATTGTTTCACCTGTTTGACTTGTAGTGCCTCTTATGATACTATTCTCTTATGATATTGTGTGGATATTGTTATGTTTGATGCATACCCATGATTACGTTGGTGATTGTTCACATGTTTGACTTATGAGTTTTGTTGGATGATCATGATACTTTAATATGATGTTGATAATATAATGATGCATGGTGTCGTCCTTACCTAATTATGCTATATTGTGTGGTTACGTAAATTGTTTAATACTTGCTTCACAATATTTATGATGATGTGCTATTGTTTAAGTTTTGGGTGAGGGGGACGGTGTTGCATCGCTCATCCGTGAGTGCCCTATTGCACTGCAATTCTCTCTCACGGTATGTATGACATTGAATATATATGTTGTTTCGACACTTGGTTTTATGCAAGTCTGTAGGTACTAGGCATCGACTCCACCCGCACTGTCGGGTCAAAGCATGCTAAACATACCCAATGGATATGATGTGGTTTAGGGATTTGACAAGAAAGTACCCACGTCTGTGTTCGTCGTCCTGTCGTCGGTTATTGATGTAATCTGTTAGTTCCTGTTCTGTTTGGTATCGTCTTATCTTATGTTGTTCTTTTTTTAAGTGGCAATTTTAATGTGTTAATTGTTGGAATTAGATGTGTATCATTATTGTCAATTAGTTAAATTAATACAATGATGATTGAAATTAAACATTAAACGTAATTATTAATGTGTGTTGTGAAGATTTAATTAAATGCTAAACTAGTTTGAAATTTTAAAGTTATGTTTGTAAAATTAAAAGAGTAATATCTTAATCAAGTAGCTTTGTAAATTTTCAATTGACAATTAAATAATATTGTTCATTTAATTAAATAATTACTCTTCATTATATGATGAATTCCCAACCCACCTTGTGCATACCCTGCAATCATTTTCCCCCCCATGAGTATGCAACATCAGTGTATACTTTGGAGCTAACTCCAGTCGCATTTTTAGGCCCTTTATTCTTAACAACCACAGTGTCAGCAAGGAGCGATGAATAATTTTGTCTTTTGGAATTACCAGTCTGCAACTGCAAATTCTGAAACTCAAGTGGTAAATTAAAAACCCATTCCAGCCTTCACGATTTCGTCAAGCTGTCACAGCCACAACACTAGAGCATAGAATGTTGTAGAAATTCAAATGAACTTCCTGATTCCATTTGCAACCTGTCACAGCAGCCACACTTGAACATAGAAGACTGTAGGGGCACTAATAGCCTTCCTGAATCATATCTGCAGTGCTTGAAATTTGACTGAGTCTAATATTATTAATAACTAATCATTATTTTTATTTTCTAAACTGCTGGGAGCGCAACACTTCATAGCCAATTTTGATTTACCAATTCCATGTTTTTCCAATGGAAAGATCAATAATTATTTACCCCTTAAATATTTTTGAATTTGTAGGATTGAATATCCAACATCTGACCATAACAATTGTACTGCTATCCTTAGACTTTGGTTCTATGGAGTGCGTGCTGCCATAAATTTTGTTATGGGTCCTTCTGAGAAAGCTTTGTAACCATATGCAGTACCAAAGTACTTTGAAATGTAAAATATTTCTCTCTAGACTAGGTAGTTATCTGGAAGAGTATAAATAGTAATTGTGAGTTACTTGTTAAGTAAATAATAGCATTATCATTTGAAAGCAGTAATCTGTAGTAATCTTCATGAGGAATATATGACGGTAGGTAAATGTAATAAAGAATTTTAAATCTATGATTGCATGGCTGGAAATTAATAATCTACTGTAATTTTGTCATATTTGATAGCAGCCAAGATTTTCAAGTATGAATATTGCCCTTTCATGTGCCGGTTAAAAATATTTACCGTGAGTAAATCAACAACTGACGAAGCATATGAATACAACTAATATTAGCAATGATTAAATCATAGTATAAAATTTTATATTGTAGAATAATATTAATTTTGTTATTAATCTCTATAATTATTAATTATATTATGGTATTATGGAATTAAACGAATTTACATTGGAAATTCAATTTCTTTTTAAGAAATCACTTTAATAATTAAAGGGCTTCCATAAAAGTCTAAATATCGTTTTCAATATAATATAAGCCTTAAATTAAGGAAATGGGAATATATCCCCATCCCCTTATAAAGGGAACGAATTTACGTTGGAAATTCAATTTCTTTTTAAGAAATCACTTTAATAATTAAAGGGCTTCCATAAAAGTTTAAATCTCGTTTTCAATATAATATAAGCCTTAAATTAAGGAAATGGGAATATATCCCCATCCCCTTATAAAGGGATCATATTAATTTAAGATAGGAAAATGTACAGAATGAATTTAGATGTTACTAGAGTTTTAGAAAGGTAATTTTCTCTTTTGTCTTTTTTATTATTATTAGTTTCATTTAGAAAGTAAATCAATATGTGAAGGAATGATATTTTTATTTGTATATGCTAATTATTATTTCCACAATTTTGAATTTCTTTCTAAATTATATCTAGGATAATTATCATTCTTATATATATATAAGAGGTTAAATAATTAATTAATAAATATTAATTAAGTAAAAATATATGTATATATAGTAATGTATTTTAACAATAATAAATATTGATTAGTGGTAATAAAAGTGTTGCGGGAAACAACAGGTTTTCTAAGTAATAGTGTTTTTACGTATTAGTTGTGTTTTTGTCCTACGCGTTAATCTAGGGCATGGCATTTTATATATGTAAGCATTTTTATTAAATTTTTATTGTCATTGAGAGTACCTTGTTTCTATGTGATTATTTCTTTAAGTTTAATTTTCAAAAAAAATAAAAATGTGATATTATGTCAATGTAATAGCATGATATAATGTTATTTATTAAATTTTGGAAGTTAAGAGGTTAGGATTGGTGTTACCCGTCCCTTTAGTTAACAATGGAGTTATTTTAAATAGGATTAATTTTGGTCTGTCCCTTTAGTTAACAATGGAGTTATTTTAAGTAGGATTAATTTTCGTCTTTCATTATAATGATCATATTACTACTAGTTTAGGCTTAGAGACGAATTATGGTTACATTACTATCATTTCACAATAGAAATCAAGCTATTATTTTATTGGAAAGATTTACTTCTTATAATTAAATGGTAGTCAAATATAATAAATTTATAATTTGATTATAGTATGAATTTTAATTAAAAGTTATGAGAGAATATGAATTGATGTCAATGTTTTCTTTTTATCATTGGTCATTATCAATCCTTTTCATAAATAAGTCAATGTAGGGTTGTACACTAGAAATGTGATATAGGCATTTATTTTTATGGAATAGTAAGTTAGTAATATATATATTTATGTATATATTTATATATCATTGGGGTATTAAATTTTAAGCATTAGTCTATTTAATTATGACTCGAGGAATGATCAGATTTCCAATCAACTTAGGATTAAATCTCTATATTTGGAAAATGTATTTTCTAATTGTTACTGGGAATCTTTCCACTTAGTCTGCCATGACAGTTATTATGTCAATGACTATTAGACTCATAATTAGGATAGTATTCATCTTTCAATTCAATAATGCATTATACTAAAATGATCAGTTCTTTGAACTATAGCTAAGCCCTATAAAAGGGATAAACAAGCCTTCATGTGAGTTCTTTGGGAACCCTAGAATTTGTGTACCCTTCAGTTGGGAGTATATGAAATTTGTTGTTATAGGCTTCCTGAGGCATTGGGTAACGAGTTTATGTTGGATTTCTTCGTTTTGATTTCGAAATGTTTAATTTAATTAATAGTTTTTGAACTCTTGTAGATGCTACCTTATTTGGTAGTTTGCCTCTTGTTATGGCTATATGATGAGATGGTCCATGCCTCACATTTGTACTCACACTGGTAAAGTTTGGTGTTTTACGTTTGGTATACCCTGATTGTTGTAATTTTTGTATTAGGACCATGCGAAGATACTCTCCTGCAATATCCCCTACCGTTACTTCGTATGCCTCTAAAAGCAGTTACCTTGTAGGTGGTCATTGAGATTGTCGTATATTATGTTTTGGTTGACCTTGTGATTTGGTCTTGTAATCGTTCTACTTGTCTATCTTGGTTGTGGGTTCTTTCTTGTCATCTCCTAGCACGGAGGGTGGACCTTCGGGTCCACGTGGTCGGGTGGAACATGCTTTGCACTCCATTGGGTTCCTAGGATGTGTTCGCGATGCAGGCGCAAATGTAGAGTCCTAGAGCTTCACTTGGTTGAAGACTACTCATTTTATACCTTATTCTCCATTAATGTATTTATTCTTGTACTTGATGTACTCTTCTCATTGTTATAAGGGAAGCATTACATAATGTATTAATGTAATCATGATGTGTTGTATATGTGGAAATATGCTCCACAAATGTATTTTGGAACTATGAATTGAATTGTAATAAAATGATGTATTGTTTCCTCTCTCTTGTTTATGGATGATTGTATGTTATCTTTATGTAATCTTGGTTTATATTCACTTTTGTAAAAGCTTACATTTTGTAATGACCATTATGTGTACCCCAGAGGATGTAGATAACTTTGTAAATGCATAGTTTCTCTTCTTGTAATGTATGCACATATTCATCTTACGCAATGTTTCCCTTTCAAAAAAAAAAAATTAGTGTGGTATTTTGTTGTCCTCTGGGGTTCACATGGCAGAGCATTACACTTTCCTTAAACCTATGACCCTTCTTATCTCTCCTACTTGTGGGAATGATTTGATAGAAGAGAATACAAGCATGGACATTCATGACGATCATAATTGTTCTTCTCTCGATACCTCTCCTTTTAGTGATGGAGTTATCTTGGTGAAAGAAGATACAATCATTGAGAATCATGAAGATATTGTTTTTCCTTCTCCTTGCCCCCTTTGGGAAGATATTACAACACAAGAGAATGAAATCATAGACATATTTCTAAACATCACCTTACCAAAATTTCATTCTCCCTTTTCTTGTGAGAATGATTTAGTGGAAGAGGATGAGATTGTAAATGACAAGGATATGTTGGTGCTAGATGATCAAATCTTTAAGGTCTATAACAACCCTCTTATGATCCTTCCCATACCTATCCTATTTTAGAAGACATTAGGGAACAAAGGAATGAAATCATAAATGATCATGAAAATCATCCTTGTTCTTCTTCTAGTATCTCTCATAGTTGTGAAGAAAATACTTTGATTGATGAAAGTCATAAGAATCTTAGTTGTCCCTCTTCACCTAAGGAAACCCTTATTGAGCAAGAAAATTCAACCATTGATCATTCCCCTACTTGCGATGAAGTCATTTTGGAAGAACCAATCCTTGAATGTCATGAACATTTGGTTTGTAGTTCTCCTAAAAACTCTCCTCCTAGAGAGGATATCATGGTGCAAGAAAATGACAACAATAATAATGTGGTTTCCTTAGGTTATGGTAAAAAGGCGATCCTAGATTTCCCTTTATTAGAAATACATCAAACCAAGACCATTGAGGTTATGAATGCACAAGTTTCCATTAGATCCCCCTTGACTATTGGACCTCCTACATACCCTGTGGGACATCCTTTGAACCATCTCATTCTTTACCCACCTTCACACAAACCTCCAACTCAGAATAAAGCCAAAATTATTCTTTACCCACCTAAGAATAGTGTATCGCAATAGCCAAGTCATAATACCATTGTTCATACATATATAACACTAGAAACAATCTGAAACCAAGACAAACACCTTCAACATCCCTCCCATTTCCTAATCCTATCTTGCTTGGTCCCCATCATTTTCCTACACAGAGTGGAAAGTAGTATGATATTTTTGAACAACTTAAGAATACTCCTACTAAGATATCATTGTGGGGCCTTATTCAAACCTCCCATCATTACCATAACATGATTCAAAGTTCCTTGCAACAAATTGTGTTTCCCTTTGGTGTAAACTTAATTGACATAGCTGACATGATTCAAGGAATAAATGTTGACATTATTTTCCACCAAAGTGAGCTCCCTCCTTTGGAAGTGCAAAAACAACATGATGCTTTCATGGTAATAGTTCAATACAAGGGAAGAGGCATAAAGTGAACCCTTGTTGACAATGTCTCCAGCCTTAATGTGTGTATTGTGACCCTTTTGGATAGGATTGGCATGGATAGATCAAAAATTCAACCTGCCTCTTTATCCACTAGTGGATCATTTGATAATGTTGGAAAGTAACCCCTTGGTGTGATCACTTTACCTATTACAACTGGAGAATCCACATTAGAAACACCGATCCATGTTATGACTCATGATCTTTAATATAACCTCCTTTTAGGGAGACCATGGATTCATGAAATGAATGGTGTGCCTTCTACTTTGCATCTTATCATGAAATATGTCTACAACAACAAAGTGCACATACTTGAAGCTGATCCTGAACCAAATAGTTGTCTGAAGAAGTCACAAAGCTATTAGAAGATGATTGGGGTTCCTTTGATTTCAAACCAACATTCATGGGAGAATACAAGATCATAAACAAAAGCTATAAAAAGGGAAAGGAAAAAGTGGTAATGTCAAAAAAAAACAGAAGACCCTTCGAAAGCATCCACCTCAACCACTTTAGAAGAAGAAAAAAATTACACAAAAAACTTTGACGAAACTAACTATCAACAACCATCGAGTCTTAAAGAAATAAAAAATATTTATGGAAGAGGTTATGAGCTTATGAAACAATTTGGATATATATTTGAAAAGGATGTGGTGCTAGAGAACAAAGTATTTGTATCCCTATAGAGCCTAACATACAAGAAAAGACTAGTGGTATTGGTTATTGTCCCTCAAAAGAAACAAACAAACCATCACTCAATTTCAACACTATTACAAAAGATTCTTCTAAGCCGACTTTAATAGTAGTGCATCCTAAACTAATAGACATCAATTTTCCTGATTATTATCCTTTGAAAGACATGAAAGAAAGAAAGAAATCCTTGCTTAACATCAATGTCATCATGAAAAATGCTTATGATTTGAATTCGTTAGATTTTACATCCTCCTATAATGGAGAGAAAAAAATCTTGCAATATAAGGATTCTTGTGTAAGTATGACATCTTATACAGTTAATCAAGAGATATCTTTGTCACAAAAAAAGCAACATCTATTATTGATCAAGAAAGTATCTTGTCGAGACTCCTCCAAGATCGTCTGATATCCCTCCCTCCAAGAATATGAAATAATTTCTACTACAAGAGTTCATTTTGTGCATATCATAGAGTTCATGGTCATTCTACTAATGAATGTAAGGCTTTGGGTAACAAAATTCAACATCTTAAGGATCATAGTGCTCTTCCTTATGTTGAAGCACCTAGTTCCTTTAACTGATACTTACTTTCAACCTATTCATATCATCCTTATATTTCACTAAGTGGGGGAAATGGGTTAGGTAGCCTTTTCCTTGTATGTCACTTGTTGTTGTCTCTTTTGGCTTGTTGACTACCTTTCATGTACAGATAAGAGCAAGCTTGGGATGTGGACGACATGCCTTAAGTTGGCTCGCATGTGACATACTACATTTTGGGGGAAACCCCTCCCCTTTTCATGGCGTAGCTTAATATTGGAAACATATGAATTGGCATAGGGCTTTCTGAATAAGTTATCATGTCTTCTTCTACTTTAAATCAATTTCTCATAGCAATGGTTTTAGAAACCACTTTAAAGTGGAGGCATACATCGACACTCATGTTTCAATGTGTGGTTTTCTTTATTCTTGTGATGCATCCTTTTCTTGGTGGTTTCATTGGGTTTGATTTCCTCTAAGAGCGTGATGTTTCTTTCACTTGTCCTCTCTTAGAGACATTAGGCATGATGTTCCCTAAGAAGAGACCTTGCATGAACTAATAAAAATCCCTTTGAACGTACCTTACACTATTTTGCATTTACAACATCAATTATATGGCCACCTTGCATAAAACAATTTCTTTCCTGTGGATCCATCTTGTTTGTTCATGAGTTCCAAGAATATGAAGTTTTTCTTGCCTCGTGAAGGTTAAAGTTCATTATTTGTTCATGAGATCCAAGCATACCAAGTTTTTCTTGTCTCATGAAGCTCAAAGTTCATTATTATGTGGAACCTTATCAAAATTATCAGGAGGTATAGCTTTGGTTTGGTTGTATGGGAGTTGAACAAAGGTATGATTTCCCTTAGCCACTTGTGTATGTGGGCACATACCAGTCATGTGTCTCACCCTTTCGGATACTCACCCTGTAGACGACTTGAAGTTTTGTGGCCCCAGAATGAGCGTATTGTGGACACTCACCTAGTGGACGACCTGAAGTTTCGTGGCCCCAGAGTGGGCACATTTTTATCGAAGCTAGATCCACCCATCTTATTCTTTTCTTTCTTTTTTATGTCTTTGGAATTTTATGTTTATGTATATTGTTTTGCTACAAATCATATACCTTGTGCATGTCCTTTTATGCTCATGTTGGTTTGATGAAGGATCTCAAATTCTAGGGGCTTGGCCACATCCTTTGATCTGTTTCATCCTTTGTCATTTTCATTGGTACACTTGGACCCCTCTTGAATTTATACTTTAGTGTGAGTTTGAAGCAAGTTCATCCTCTCACTAAAGTGGGGCCTAAATTTAGTGACATAAATTGTACGCTCTTGGAAATGGCACAATTACTTTCCTAATTTAGGAATAATTAATGGTAAAATGAGCTTAATGTCACCTTTAATCTAGTGTTGTTATGTGTTGTACACATTCACATTGGATTTAGGGCCTTTTTAAGCTAAATAAACCTAACCTTTCCTTAATTTAGTGTTGTAAAATGTATTTGTTTACACCTTCACATTAAATTTAGAAGGCATGTAAACTAAATGGACCTAATCTAGTGTTCTATTGTGTTGTACTCATTCAAGTGGCATTTAGGGCCCTTTTAAGCTAAATAGACCCAATTTTACCTTAATTTAATGTTGTAGAAAATGTATTTATTTACACTTTCACATTGTATTTTGGGCCCTCTTGAATTTATGGCCTTAATATCATCAATAATAGGCCCCTAAGTCCCTATTTTGTGCATCCCAAGGCATATTTCAATCAAAATCTTGACAAGATCAACATATAAAATTAATTTCTTCACTCCCCAACATTCTCTCTCTTCAAAAAGGCCCGATGTGACCCATATGCCACCTTGGGTATATGATTCCCATCCAAGTGGGACACATACACCATAGGTGGCATATGAGTCCCATTTGGCCTATTGTTAAGGTTTTGAGTAGGAAAAACTAGGTTTAAAGTTCAAATTTCATGTATGTCAGCTTGTGGGATCTAATTAATGAGAGATTAGATGGATTGCATATATAAATCAGGTCTCAAATCATTATTTTATATAAGCATTCATGATACTAAGTCAAGCACTCAAGAGTTAAGCATTCCAAGACTTCACAAGATCTTCAAGAGAGCATTCAAGGTCAATTTTAAAGCATTCAAGGGAAGAATTCTCCAACAATTATTGCAACAAACCAAGATCCATCATCATGTCAAGGTTATCAAGCATCAAACATGTTATTGAGCTAGTTTTGTGATGTAGCATTGAAGATCCAAGATCAAGCATTGTTCTACACCTATTGTCAAGATCAAGATCTACATCTTTCATGGCCATTTCATGTTGATTTGCAGATTTACAAGACATCATTTACAAGGAATCATTCAAGGTATCATTGTTCATGTTTCATGTCCTTGTTTCATTGTTTCTTCATTTGGTTTAATTACCTAAACGGAGTTTGACCAAGGAAAACCCCTATTCACTAATAATCAATAAGTTTTTCTCCTCTTTACATGTGTGATTGCAGATCTAGGTGTCTTGGAGTATGAAGGATCATTGAAAATTAGATCACAAGCTTGGAGAAAGTTGTTGGGATTGTCTCCTCATTTGCAAGGTTGTAATCTTCACTAAAAGGTCATCTATAGATCCGAAATTAGGTTTTAGATCTGGAAACAAAGTGGAATAGAAAGAGAAAACATTGAAGACCAAATTCAAACTTTGAAGTTATAGAAAACCCTAACTAGACTCATATGCCAGTCCTAGTGTATGAGTCCTAGTTTAGGTCATTTTTTAGATTTTTGTAGTTTCGGATACCCTTTTTCCATAAAATAGTTCCTACATAGAAACCCTGATTTGGGACTAATATGTCTAGGCTAGCATATGAGTCCTAGTAGGCCGAAATTAGGTTTTAGATCTAGAAACAAAATGGAATAGAAAGAGTAGACATTAAAGACCAAATTAAAACTTTGAAGTTCTAGAAAATCCTAACTGGACTCATACGCACGTCCTAGTGTATGAGTCCTAGTTTAGGTCATTTTTAGATTTTGGCAGTTTCAGATACCCTTTTTCCATAAAACAATTCTTGCACAGAAACCAAGATCTGGGACTAATATGTCCAAACAAGCGTATTAGTCCTAGTAGGCCTAAATTTTAGGTTATTCAATATTTTAGGTCTCCATTCAAGCTCTCTCATGTTTCCAGGTGCACCTCTGTACTTTTCCAATTTGTTTTGATTTATTTTCATTATAGTTCATTTAGTGAAGTTTCTTGCATCATTGAGTTCAATCATTAGATCTTGTGTTTCATTCATTTTTGGTGAACCCCTCATTAATCTCTAAACATACCCTAGGATACCCCATTGTCAGATCTCTTCCTCTGTTCTTCATTGGATTGAAATCTCTAAGGTGTTCTTAAGTGTAGCAAGTGTGAAATAGGAATCTTACCCTTGTGCTTTATTCCTCAAAGGTAGGGAGTACTATTTTTGTTGCCACATTTTGGTGAACCTACATTTAGAACATTTTAATTTTCTGATTTGGAGTGCATCGTCATCCTAGATCTTGCTTGCATTAACTTTTCATTAGGGTTTTCATTAGTTAATTGGTATTCTAGGTTTTCTAAATCTTGCATTTGTGAAAGTGCATATAGCTTGCATTTTTCATCTTACATAATTGAAAATCATCTAAAAACTACATTTTCACTTAGGTTGCAGATCATACAAACTAAAAATCATAAAATCACTTAAAATTCTCTAAAATTTTTGAAAAAAACCCTCATTGGGACTCATACACCCCTCTGGGCGAATTAGTCCCAGTGAACAATTGAAACTGCCTTTTACAACATTAAAAACCATGTTTCTACACTTCTATTTGATTCCATTAGTTATTTGTTTCAGTTGGTTAGGCTTTTGTTACATCCATTTCACTAAAGCTAGCTTAATTTGGTTCATTTCATACATTGCTTAATTCCAAATTTGTATTTACAACATTTCATTTTTTAGATCATTGCATAGTGTAATAAAAAAATTACCTTGTTTGAAATCAAGAAATTCCATCTACACATTTCATTCTAGGCCTTTACATTGCATTTTAAGTTTTCATATATTTCTTTTCACAAATGTTAGTATCTATCTTTTCCAAGTTTGCAAAAGAAAAAGTTAGTAAGCATGTTAGTCATTCATTCAATGCATTACCTAGTTATGGGAGTCTCTTAGTGCAAGAGAGTGAAAATGTTAACGCTTGCCTTAAACCTACAACCCTTCTTATCTCTCCTACTTGTGGGAATGATGTGATAAAAGACAATACACACATGGACATTCATGATGATCATAATTGTTCTTCTCCCAATACCTCTCCTTTTAGTGACAAAGGTATCTTGGCGAAAGAAGATACAATCATTGAGAATCATGAAGATATTTTTTCTCCTTCTCCTTGTCCCCTTTGGGAAGATATTATAGCACAAGAGTGAAATCATAGACACATTTCTAAACATCACCTTACCTAAGTTCTATTCTCCCTTTGCTTGTGAGAATTATTTAGTGGAAGAGGATGAGATTGTAAATGATGAGGATATGTTGGTGCTAGATGATCAAATATTTAAGGTCTATAATAACCCTCTATATGATCCTTCCCCTACCTATCCTATTTTGGAAGACATTAGGGAACAAAGGAATGAAATCATAAATGATCATGAAAATCATACTTTTTCTTCTTCTAGTATCTCTCCTAGTTGTGAAGTCTTATACTTTGATCGATGAAAGTCATAAGAATCTTAGTTGTCCCTCTTCACCTAGGGAAACCCTTATTGAGCAAGAAAATTCAACCATTGATCATTTCCCTACTTGCAATGAATTCATTTTGGAAGAACCAATCCTTGAATGTCAAGAACATTTGGTTTGTAGTTCTCCTAAAAACTCTCCTCCTAGGGAGGATATCATGGTGCAAGAAAATGACAAAAATAGTAATGTGGTTTCCTCAGGTGATGGTAAAAAGGTTGTCCTAGATTTCCCTTTATTAGAAATACATTAAACCAAGACTATTGAGGTTATTAATGTGCAAGTTTCCATTAGATCCCCATTGACTACTAGACCTCCTACATACCCTGTGGGACATCCTTTGAACCTTCTCATTCATTATCCACCTTCACACAAACCTCCAACTCAAAATAAATCCAAACTTATTATTTACCCACCTAAGAATAATGTGTCGCAACAGCCAAGTCATAATATTGTTGCTCATACATATAACACTAGAAAAAAATTGCAACCAATACAAACACCTTGAACATCCCTCCCATTTCCTAATCCTATCTTTCCTAGTCCCCCTCATTTTCCTGCACAAAGTGGAAAGGAGTATGATCTTGTTGAAGAACTTAAGAATACTATCATTTGGGACCTTATTCAAGCCTCCCCTCATTACCACAACATAATTCAAAGTTCCTTGCAACAAATTGTGGTTCCCTCTAGTGCAAACCTAAATGACATAGCAGCCATGATTCAAGGAATAAATGTTGACATTATTTTGCACCAAAGTGAGCTCCCTCCATTGAAAGTTCAAAAGCAACATGATGCTTTCATGGTAATAGTTCAATACAAGGGAAGAGGCATAAAGTGAACCCTTATTGACAATGGATCGACCCTTAATGTGTGTAGTGTGACCCTTTTGGACAGGCTTGGCATGGATAGATCAAAAATTCAACCTACCTCTTTATCCATTAGTGGATTTGAAAATGTGGGAAAGTAACCGCTTGGTGTGATCACTTTACCTATTACAGCTATAGAAGCCACATTAGAAACACTGATCCATGTTGTGCCTCACAATCTTTCATATAACCTCATTTTAGGGAGACCGTGGATTCATGAAATGAATGGTGTGCTTTCTACTTTGCATTGTATCATGAAATATGTCTACAACAACAAAGTTCACATACTTGAAGTCGATCCCAAACCAAACATTTGTTTGAGAATTGAGAAAAATAAGGAGAATTCTTTGAAAACATTAACACCAACTACACAAGTAGAACCTGTGCAACAAAAAGACAAATAAAAACACATTGAAGAAGTCATGAAGCTATTAGAAGATGATTGGGGTTCCTTTGATTTCAAACCAACATTCATGGGAGAATACAAGATCATAAACAAAGACTATAAAAAGGGAAAGGAAAAATAGGTAATGTTAACACAAAATTCAAAAGATCCTTTGAAAGCATCCACCTCAACCACTTTAGAAGAAGAAAAAATTACACAATGTTCAAACTTTGACAAAACTAACTATCAACAACCACTGAATCCTAAAGAAATGAAAAAAATTATGGAAGAGGTTATGAGCTTATGAAACAACCTGGATATATAGTGTAAAATGATGTGGTGCTAGAGAACAAGGTATTTGTATCCCTATAGAGCCTCACATGCAAGAAAAGACTAGTGGTCTTGGTTATTGTCCCTTGAAAGAAACAAACAAATCATTACTCAATATCAACACTATTACAAAAGATTCTTTTAAGCCAAATTTTACAATAGTGCATCTTGAACAGATAGAAATCAATGCTCCTAATTATTAGCCTTTGAAATACATGAAAGAAACAAATAAATCCTTGCTTAACATCAATGTCATCACAAAAAATGCTTATGATTAGAATTTGTTAGATTTTACACCCTCTTGTAATGGAGAGAACAAAATATCGCAATCTAAGGAATCTTTTGTAAGTATGACATCTTATATTAAGCTTGAGTTATCTTTGTCATAAAAAAAAGCAACATATTCTACTATTGGTCAAGAAAGCATCTTGTTGATACCACTCCAAGATCGTTTGATATCCCTCCCTCTAAGAACACTATAGAATTTCTACTACAAGAGTTCATTTTGCGCATATCAGAGAGTTTATGGTCATTCTACTAATGAATGTAAGGCTTTGGGTAAAAAAATTCAACATCTTAAGGATCGCGGTGCTCTTCCTTATATTGAATCACCTAGTTCCTTTAATTGATACTTACTCTCATCCTATTCGACTCATCCTTGTCCTACACTAATTGGGGGCAACAAGTTAGGTAGCCTTGTCCTCATATGTCACTTGTCGTTGTCTCTTTTGGCTAGTTTATTTTCTTTCATGTACATATAAGAGAAAGCTTGGGATGTGGACGACATGCCTTAAGTTGGCTCGCATGTGACATACTACCTTTTGGGGGCAACCCCTCCCCTTTTCATGACATAGCTTACTGGAAACATATGAATTGGCATAGGGATTTTTGAATAAGCTCTCATGTCTTCTTCTACTTTAAAGCAATTTCTCATGGCAATGGTGTTAGAAAACACTTTAAAGTGGGGGCACACATTGACACTCATGTTTCAATGTGTGGTTTTCTTTATTCTTGTGATGTTTCCTTTTCTTGGTGGTTTCATTAGGTTTGATTTCCTCTAAGAGCGTGATGTTTCTTTGACTTTTCCTCTCTTGGAGACATTAGGAACGATGTTCCCTAAGAAGAGACCTTGCATGAACTAAGCAAAATCCCTTTCAACGTACCTTACACTATTTTTCATTTACAACATCTACTATAAGGCCACCTTTCATAACACACTTTGCTTTCCTGTGGAGCCATCTTGTTTTTTCATTAGTTCCAAGCATACAAAGTTTTTCTTGCCTCATAAAGCTTGAAGTTCATTATTTTTTCATGAGCTCCAAGCATACAAATATTTTCTTGTCTCATGAAGCTCAAATATCGTTATTGTGTGGCGCCTTATCAAATTTATCAAGAGGTATAGCTTTGGTTGGGTTGTATGGGATTCGAATGAAGGAATGACTTCCCTTAGCCACTCATGTATGTGGGTACATATCGGTCATGTGTCTCACCCTTTCGGATACTCACCCCACGGACAACCTAAAGTTTCACAGCCCCAGTGTGAGCATATTGTGGATACTCACCCTATGGAAAACCTAAAGTTCTGTGGCCCCAGAGTGAGCATATTTTTGTCAAAGTTGGATCCACCCATCTTATTCTTTTCTTTCATCTTTATGTCTTTGGCATTATATGTTTGTGTATATCTTGTTTTGTTGCAAATCAAATACCTTGTGTGTTCTTTTCTGATCATGTTGGTTTGATGAAGGATCTAAGATTTTAGGGGCTTGGCCACCTCCTTTGATCTATTTCATCCTTTTTCATCTGCATTGGTACACTTGGACCCCTCTTGAATGTCTACTTTAGTGTGAGTTTGAAGCAAGTTCATCCTCTCACTAAAGTGGGGGCTAAATGTAAAGACAAAAATTGTACACTCTTGGAAATCGCACAATTCCTCGCCTAATTTGGGAATAATTAATGGTAAAATGAGCCTAATGTCACCTTTAATCTAGTGTTGTAATGTGTTGTACACATTCACATTGGATTCAAGGCCCTTTTAAGCTAAATAAACCTAACCTTTCCTTAATTTAGTGTTGTAAAGTGTATTTATTTACACCTTCGCATTAAATTTAGAAGGCCTATAAAATAAATGGACCTAATTTAGTGTTGTAATGTGTTGCACACATTCACATGGGATTTAGGGCCCTTTCAAGCTAAATAGACCCAATTTTGTCTTAATTTAATGTTGTAAAGTGTATTTATTTACACTTTCACATTAGATTTTGGACCCTCTTGCATTTATGACCTTAATATCATTAATAGGCCCCTAAGACCCTATATTGTGCATCCCAAGGCATATTTCAATCAAAATCCTGACAATATCAACATATAAACTTAATTTCTTCACTCCCAGACATTCTCTCTTCAAATAGGCCCGGTGGGACCCATACGCCACCTTGGGCATCTAGGTCCCATCCAAGTGGGACCCATATACCATAGGTGGTGTATGAGTTCCATCTACGTGGGACCCATACACCATAGGTGGCATATGAGTCCCATTTGGCCTATTTTTAAGGTTTAGAGCGAGAAAAACTAGGTTTTATGTTCAAATTTCAGGTATGTCAGCCTGTGGGATCTAGTCAATAGGATATTAGATGGATTTCCTATATAAATGAGGTCTCAAATCATTATTTCATATAAGCATTCATAATACTAATTCAAGTACTTAAGAGTTAAGCATTCCAAGACTTCACAAGATCTTCAAGAGAGCATTCAAGGTCAATTTTAAAGAATTCAATGGAAGAATTCTCCATCAATTATTGCAGCAATCCAAGATCCATCATCATGTTAGGGTTATCAAGCATCAAACATGTTATTGATCTAGTTTTGTCATGTAGCATTGAAGATCTAAGATCAAGCATTGTTCTACACCTATTGTCAAGATCAAGATCTACATCTTTCATGGCCATTTCATGTTGAGTTGCAAATTTACAAGACATCATTTACAAGGCATCATTAAAGGTATCATTTTTCATGTTTCATGTTTCATGTCCTTGTTTCATTGTTTCATCATTTGGTTTAATTACCTAAACAAGGTTTGACCAAGGCAAACCCCTATTCACTAAAAATCAACAAGTTTTTCTCCTCTTTACATGTGTGATTGCAGATCTAGGTGTCTTGGAGTATGAAGGATCATTGAAGATAAGATTACAAGCTTGGAGAAAGTTTTTGGGATTGTCTCCTCATTTGCAAGGTTGTAATCTTCACTAAAAGGTCATCTATAGATCTAAAATTAGGGTTTCAGATCTAGAAACAAAGTGGAATAGAAAGAGCAAACATTGAAGACCAGATTCAGACTTTGAAGTTCCAAAAAACCTTAACTATAATCATACACCATTCCTAGTGTATGATTCCTAGTTTAGGTCATTTTTCATATTTTTGCAGTTTCGGATACCCTTTTTCCAGAAAATAGTTCTTGCACAAAAACCTAGATCTAGGATTAATGTGCCCAAAATGGCATATGAGTCCCAATACGCCTAAATTTTAGGTTATTCAATATTTCATGTCTCCATTCAAACTCTCTCAGGTTTCCAGGTGCTCCTCTATACTTTACAGTTTATTGTTCTGACTTATTTGCATTTATAGTTCATTTAGTGAAGTTTCTTGCATCATTGAGCTCAATCATTAGATCTTGCATTTCATACATTTTGCAAGCCTTAACTTGGTAGTGAACCCCTCATTAATCTCTAAACATACCCTAGGATATCCTATTGTCAAATCTCTTCCTCTATTTTTCATTTTGATTGAGATCTCTAAGGTGTCCTTAAGTGTAGCAAGTGTGAAATAGGAATCTTACCCTTGTGCTTCATTCCTCAAAGGTAGGGAATACTATTTCTTTTTCCATAGGAATACAAAGGGTTGAATCCACTATGGTGCACTATAAATATATTATTTTCAAAGGGAAACTTTATGAACTTGTGAATAACTGATGAGACAACATTCATGGAGCATAACCATGGGTAGCCTAGCTTCACACAAAATTGGTCTAACAATGGGATGATGGAGAATGAGACATCTAATTGCTTTGGTCCATATTTTAATGGAAGAGTGATCGAACCTATCATAGGGAAAGCAAATCCATTATTTTTTTTAATCCATGCTTTCTATTTTTCATAAGAATCTTAATAAAGTTTATAGAAAAACAAGAGTTCCTTGATGATCACATTCTCTACACACACAAGATAAATAAGTATCAAAGTTTTGGGCTTATCATTAATATGTTCGACAATATAGAGAGGACCATTGGGTGCATATATAGAAGCATCAATATGTGCAAAATCAATCTTAGGTAACAAAGTGGTTTGGCCCTTATGAGGTTGAATTTCTATAAGAGTGACCATATCATGTAGTTCATCCTCATTATCACGCTTATCATCATCATTACCATCATTCATGTCATCAATCTTATCAACATTCATCACATCATTCTTTACTTCACTAGCTTTCACGAAGTTGGTGGAGTGACTTTGCATTGGGCTGGTGAATATTTGCAAATTTTGGTTTGGTGGCGCAACTAACTTATTTCCTTTGTCATTAACACCTCCAAATTGAATATGATTATAATCGATGAGGTCCTAAACTTGATTTTTAAGAAACATACATCGTTTTGTGTCATTTCCACTTTGTTGGTGATAAATTGGCAAAAGGCATGTGGGCTGTAATTTGGAGCTAATGATTTGGTTGTGTCCATAGGTTTGACGCCCGAGGTAAATAAAGAAGGTTCTTACTCAAAATTTATAACATGATCGAATGGAGGGAGTTGGGTAATGGTGTAAATTTTCTATACCTAGCACATAATTGGTATGGTGTAGAACTTATTACAATGACTTCAGGCTCAACATGGTTTGTTTGGGATGGATTTATCTTTAAAAAGTTCTTGTTTGATTTCTTAAATTGTTGGTAACTAGTTTGATGTACAAGATCAAACTTCTTAGTATACTTGGATGAAGATGCTTCATACTTATTAATTGAATTTTTATACTCACAAAGTGCTATGCACAATCTTATAAAGGATGAAAATTTTTACAATAGAATTTTTTCTCTTATGTTTTCTTTGAAGTTGTCAAGGAACATCCTTTGGTTTCCCACATCAGGGAGACTTAGATTAACTTGTGATAGTGCCAACTGATAGCAGCTAATGAAATATATAACTTGCATCACATTAAATTAGTTATATTGATCTTGGGACCAATTTACACTTGGAAATCATTGAGGAAGGCATCAACAAGCTCATTAAATTAGTGAATTGAATTATTTGGTAATGAACAAAACCAATTCAAGGCCATGTCCTTTAATGACCTAGGAAAATTTTTAGCCAAGAGCTTGTCTTCAAATATGAAGTCACTACATATGAAGTCCTTTACCATTGTATTTCTCAAAGAGGAGTATCTCTATGTTTTTTGGTATTTTTACTTTCAATATCTCCAATTAAAATAGTTTTCTCTTGACATTTTGGGATGGTTGTCCATTTTGAGTTTGGTTCAATGTTCATATTTTTTGTTGAAGGGATGCCACATTTTTCAAGAGTTGGTTTATGATTAAATCATTACTTTTTGTAATTTGGGAATGAGGTGAATATGGTGGGAGTGTATATGTATTAGGTATAGTACTATATTGCAAGTTTGTGAAGGTTGATGGGTTTGGAGATATGATGTTTGAGTTGACAAAACTATAAGGATTCCTAGTATAAATACCCAAAGTTGGAGCTATATTGTTTCTTGGTTGCATCATTTTGGTAATAGTTATATTTGTATATGTGGGAATAGAGGCTATAGTAGTAGGGAGAGAAACTTGATTGCCTCCTTGGCTTTGAGTATACCCCAAATCTTGAGCATAACTAGCTATTTTATGCACATGATTTTCTATGATGTGGGCTAGACTATGCACTACCTCTAATCCTTGATCATTATCAAGTATTTTCCTCATGTTATCTATGATAGGAACCATTATGATAGTGATACATTCCATGCTCACATAGTCTTGAAGTTTATCTAAGGATTTTTCTAATTGTTTCAGTTTCTCTTTAAGGACATGGGTCGCCATGGTTTCAACATCAGTGACATTGTTTGATGTTAAGGTCATGAGAATTAAGTCATTAGGTATGGAATCCAAAATGGGTTGCATATTGAAAAAAATGGTGTGAAAGGGTTAGAGAACTCAAGATCCAAAAAATATGTAATAGTAGCATGGTATGCCATGAGTCTCGAACTACGTCTCACTAAAGTATTGGCAATATGACACCAAGTTGTGAAACTCATTCAAGTTTCACAACACCAAAAGTGTACCCAAGATGAACACCAAACTATTAAATTATGAGTACATCAAACACTTAGAAATAGAAAGCAGCAAGCATAAGCAAATAGGAATCACAGTAATAAAGGTCTCATAAATTTTTTGTTTGGTCAAGACAAGGAGGACAGGGTTGACCAAGAGCATCTGAGTCTTGGTCAGGGGTTTTGAAAGTTTGAATTTTTACTAAAGACTACTTTATTTAAGGATTCTAATTCTACTTGTGGACAGATGTATGCAATAATTTTGAATATTTTGAACAAATTTTAATGCAATTTTTAGATCTGAAATGTAATAATTGACTGATTCTAATATGTAGAGACTTGAAAATGATAATTTTGCATGCAAAATTTGATATTAAACAATGTAATCTATTTTACTAAATGAACTAGATGCAAAATGCTTTATAAAGTGTAGTTACTAATTCCAAAATAGAGATATGCAAGTACAATGTAATTGACCAGACAAAGACAAAACAATGTGAAAAAGTTTGCTAAGACATCTGTACAAGGATAGGGTCACCTAGGGGTGACTGAGTCTTTGTTCAAGGTTTTGAAAATTCAAAATCTAAATTTTTAAATTGTTGTTTAAGGTTATTGTTCCTACCTACAAACATATTTTATAGTGTTTTCTTTTCCAAAAAAATTCAATGCAAAGGAAATGCAAATGTATGAAAATTTTCAAACAAAATGACACTTTTTGAATGCAATTTTTAAATGAAGATCTAATCTATATGACTAAAGCAAACTGTAATGCAACCTATGATGCAATATGCAACCCTAAATGTAAAATTTAATGATAGAAAACCTAGATGAGAAATGCAAAACACAGTGATGCAAAACCTAGATCTAGGGTTTGAAAGACTACAAAATAGAATTTTATGATGTAAGAATGTCAGGTTCACCAAAATGAAACATAAAAATTGTGGTACACCCTAAGTCTAATAATCAAGACCTAGGGTTTATTGTTCCATCATTTCTAAGATTTATTAAGATGCAAATCAACAAGGTGAATATATTGACTTTCAACCATTTAGGTAAGTCAATCAGGCCTGGACCTACATCTATTTGAGGATAGAAATGATTAACCTAATTAGACTAGATGACCTAATATGATAAATATAATTTCCTAAAGATAAACAGTTAGAAATAGAACTCTATGAGTGGATCTAGAAAGTGTAGACTGATGTGTACCTATCACCAAAAGTTGGATTTGAGTTTTGTAAAAGGACTAGGTCACCCCTAGGCGACTGGGTCTTTGTTAGGGTGTCTTTCTTAATTTTTGGGGTCCTTTGGTTTTGAATCTAAACTTCTATTTTCTACTTGCCCCATTGTCAAAATATTGTCAATAAATTTTGTAATTGAGTTTATATGTCTTAACAAATCTGATGACAAAAAGTGTATTAACAATACAAAATGAATCTTCAAACTCTCTTCAATCCTCTTTAGACCTATAACCTACACATTCACAAATAGATAAGGTGTTGTGCCATATAATTGCTTTCCTCAGTCAAACCCTGTATAACTGTTTCCACTTCCACAATGGCAATGTCAATGATAAACTGATAATGGAAATGAAGAAAATGATGCAACTCATCACCCATCAATGGATTCCTTGAAGGACTAAATACATACAAATCACTTCAAGGATTTGGATCTCGCTTGATTGAATGCTTTGGAGATCTATAACAATATTAGCCTTCACAAAACATGAGTTCATGAACACACATAGAATTTGACATGATGTTGGACCTTGAATTGCTATAATAGACTCTGATAATGTTGCTCTTGACTTACTCTTGACTTTCTCTTGATAATAGTATTTTCTCCTAAAATTCACTTAGTGTCACTTAGATTTCAAATGGTAAAATGACTAGGTATTTATAGGTGTTTATCTATTTTTTTGAAAATTAGATTCAAAAATTTGGCACTTCATATTTGAATTTTGGATATTAAAATATCACCAAAAACATATTTAAATTTTGGTCATGTCTAAGAAGGGAGACCTAATTGCCCATGGGCGATCGGGTCCTAGCCCAAAATTCTAGGACATGTAAAGTCAAGGATAATTTAATGATTGGATGCATTTTTTTAATACTTGTCCTTCAAAAAATGATAAAAATTAGGCTTTGGAATGCATAATTTGACAAATTAGAAGCTTAATTAAGTCCAATAAATTAGGGGGCCAAAACATAATGTGAAATTGTAAGTGTATACAATTTTCTATGCAACAATATTAAAAAAAAACTCATTATATGCCATATGTTTAGAAAGTTAACTTAAATGGCTATGTATAAGCAAAATATTATCTCTACATACCTTTTTTTGAACCCGCATGTGTGAAGCTAACTATTTTGAATTAGAAAAATATGATATATGAATAGGAGAAGAAAATTTTGGCACATACATAGGTTCAATTAAAGCACCTTAGATTGAAATCTATTTGAACAAACATTTATTAGATCAAAAGAAGATTCTATTGAACCCTTAATCTCTTCAATATATTAAATGAAAGCATAATGTAGTAGATTAAGATCTCTTGCTTGCTTTATTGGCTCATATAGCCAACTACATAGGTAAGAGAATTTGATTAGTTCCACTTCTATCTACAAGTGTACAAATTAAATAAGGTTGCTCTTTTGTTTTCTAACAAAAGTGACAAAAAGTTTCTCATTTTATATGTAATATTTTTTAGCCCAAAAGCAGGAGTCACTTATGTGCTTTCATCTTGATGAATAGAAATGAAACTAATTTGGAAATTGAGTTGAATGTTATCAAAGTTAGAATTGTATCCTCTTTATCTTTGTTTCATCTTAAATTCTATATATCAAATTTGTGTATCCTTTAAGTTTGATTTTTTTAAGAAAGAGAAGGGGGTAAAAAACTATTGAATCAAAGAAGCATTACAAAGCACTAGGCGTCAAGCCCACTAAAAACCACCAACCAACCTACAACAAAAGTCCCCAAAGGAACCCAACCAGGGAACCAATTACATATGAAAGTCTTCCATGATTAAATTTTTGAGGGACAAAGAAAAATTTGAGGATAAAAGTCCCCAGTCATCAATAATCCACCTCTCTGAATGCGGGTATGTGCAAGATCATCATGGAAAAAATAGGCCCTTAAGTGGCAAAAAATTCAGAAAAATCAGAGTTAGGCAACTTGACGTAAAAATTTGAATAAGTTATCTATATTATTTCAAAAATATGTAAGAATATAATTTGTAGAAAATTGAATATAGTTTCTAAACTACTAGATTTATTTTTAAAAAATAAAAATCTATTTGGTGAAAATTTGAAATTTCAATGTAGTACTTAAATTTCAAGGAAAAAATAAAAAGTAGGTGTATGTCTAACCACCCTAACCACAATAAAATGATAATATTTTTTTCATAAGATTTTAGATGTAAGTAGAGGACTCATGTCCAGATGTGATGCATATTTTTTTGTAATTTTTTTCCATGTAAATAATTAATTATGAATTTTTTATTACAACTTAAAAAAAAAAACTCGTTTGTCTAACCACCTTAACTTGGTCAAAACTTCATGGAATTCTTTTTTTTTATTTATAATCCTATAGTATGCGAAGCATAGAATGTGACACATATTTCGGATTTAAAAAATGTGATACCGTTTGAAAGCTCTAGATGTTTTTTAATCAGCCTATAAATCGGGACTTTAGTTGTAATTCAAATAGAAAATAAATAATAATTATTTATTAAATTCAAAGTAAAGAATAATTTATATTGGTGGAAAGCTAAGAATCTCCTTTAGAAACCCTTTTCATTTCATCAATTTTGGGTAAAAAAAATCATCAGCCACATACCCTAAAAAAACCCATCATATTGCCACTTTTTGGCCCATCATGATCCTGCACATACCCATGCTTAGAGGCCCACTTTTCCATAATATTAGCCACCCTATTTCATTCCCTAGGAATATGACAAAAAGAAAAAATTTCCAAAGAATTGCATAGATTCACAATCTATTTGATCAAAATAGCCAGTTGTTTATTAACACCGTCAATTATCTACTCATTTAGCATATCAACTACAATCTGAGAGTCAAATTCACAAATAATCTTTTTCCAGCCCAGGGAACAACTTATTTTGATAGCATGAACAATCACAAGAGCCTGCATAAGATTATTGGAATGATGACCCTTATAAATAAAGAAGAAAAAAAACACCCCTCCATTACTGTCTCTTCCAATACCATTAATCACAACATGCCCAGGATTCCCACTAGAAGAGCCATGAGTATTTATCTT
Organism: Sequoia sempervirens; assembly: GCA_007258455.2. Classification (NCBI taxonomy): domain Eukaryota; kingdom Viridiplantae; phylum Streptophyta; class Pinopsida; order Cupressales; family Cupressaceae; genus Sequoia; species Sequoia sempervirens. The sequence continues at coordinate 426,554,569 of VDFB02353493.1, forward strand.
CAAAATTCCTTGAGGAGGAGGGTGTCACTGACCCTCCTGATGAATCTTCTTCTTGACCTAACGAGGAACATTACTAGCAAAGAACCCAGACCCTTTATCCACCAAGTTCATATTCCTCACAAAAGGAATATCACTAGGATCCACAATAACTGAAAGGTTACATTTAGCTAAAATAGTCTCTTGGATCTTGCTAAAGATCTTCCCCCATAAGTGATCCTCTACCAACTTCACATCTTGAAAATTCCTTCTATTTATTTCTAACCAAAGGTGCCAAATAATAAAGGTAGGGCCAATAACCCAAGTAATCTAAAGAAAAGTAGTCTTAGCAGGAGGTCTCCCCAAACTTTCCCAAAACTCTAACAAAGAAGAGGCATGATCATAAGCGTGTTCCCAAACCCCCACTAAAGATGCCACATCTTCCTAGAGTAAGGACACTAAATGAAGAGGTGAGAAGTGCACTCTTCACTATTATTATTTAAGTTCAATTTTATCAATTTGTGGATTTGATCACCTTGTTTCCTATTTTGCATGATTTATTATTTTTTATTCTACTCTTAGGATTGAAATATTTAAGGATAAATTTAGAGTGATAATGGATCACTAGAGCACACATTCTCCTACATCAATTCTTAGAGAAGACCAACTTTATAGTTGTGTAAGGATCAAAGATAATGACCAATCATATAGATGTCCTAGATGGTAATGTTGAAGTGAATGTTATTTTTTTTATGAACCAATCAAAATATTCTTCTAATAACTAATCTTTGAATTCTCAAATGATCTAGGACATGAGAGACAATATGAGCGGATGATAAATGAATACAATTGAATGAATTTAAATACTATTTCATAGTAATAATTCATCTAAATGTTTGTTTTATTGGCTTAAATGACTAGTGAAACGGGAAAGAGTATGCTAAATTTTAATTTTAATTTTAGAAATCTAGGTATCAAATATGTGGACACTAGGTCAATCCAAATTATTAGGAATAACCTAGGTAACAAAACAATAAAGTCTATGTGGAAAATAATTGTGTAAAAAAAGTGTTTAATTATAGATGGGATAAGATAAAAATGCATGAGAATGTAGTGTAAATGGGGAAAGATAAAGGTTACGAGAATGAGTCCAACTTTAAAAAATTTATTTTTTTTAGACTGCAGGAATCAGGTAGCATGACCCCCTATAAACTGTAGTGTGCCTGGTAAAATTTTTAACGTGACCGGCGGCGCTAGTACGAAACACCCTCTGGTACCACGGGCTGGGAGAGACTAGACCTCATGACCAATTTCTACAACAGGAAAGATTTAGCCAACCAAGCTAGGGCCCCAACCCCCAACTTCATAAAAAATTGATCCCTTTATTTTACGTATAATTATATTAAAATTTCTATCAAAATAAACACAAAACTAAATAGGAATTTGTATAAATATACATATTTCACCATTACAATAATATTTTTTTTAAATACGATTAACCAATTTATGTATAAAAAATCCCATATACCTTTCATTAATCTTTGACTTGAGAAAGAGATTCCTTTAATAATTGATAATAAAATTTAAAGTAGCTTTCACTTTTCATTAATTTAATACTTACCCAGACAAAACATTATAACAATCAAAATTACAAAATATTATTAGCTAGTTATTAATTAGCTGATAGGCTATTTTGTTTGAAGTTTTCGTCGGGATTTTTGTCAACCCAGCCACGAATTGGATTTGCTAGCAAGGGGGGTCTATCAAGCGGTGGGGAGGCCACTATTTTTTTTGTGCGGTGACGTAGACATTGGTAATTACGTGGGTTGGTGGTAGTTGAGAATGGTGTACTGGATATAGGGAATGTGAATGGCAAGTGTTTGTTCGTGCGAGACCCAATGTCCTTGTCCTTGCATGATGGTGGCAGATGAAGTAAATGCAATATTGAATGTTGGCATGTGGGAGAGTATACTTTGATGAAGTTGTATTGTCGGAAGAGCCATTGTGGTGTTGGTTTGATAGCAGGCTATTGTTAAATTTTTTGTGTTCAGCTCCATTTTTTAGCAATTTCGAGGGTTTTAAAATTGTTGAGTTGCGGAATCAATAAGTCAATTTGCATGCGATTTTTGCAAAACTGAATTTATTTTGTGTGTCTTTCGTTCTCTGCTTATTGTTCATTTTGATAGCAGGTTTGAGGGTTTGAACACTAATGTGTTGCGTAATGTGTGATGAAGTATATTGATTAAGTTGCATTGTCGAAAGAGCCATTGTGGTGTTGGGTTGACAGTGGACTATTGTAAGATCCATCATCTACAGTTCCCTGGTTTGTTTCATAGGTGACAACCGTAAAAATCATCGGGTTTCGCTACTTTTTGTGCCAGATTGGAGGGTTTTAAAGTTGTCATTCTCTGTAATTTGTAAGTCATTTTAGATGGATGTTTTGTATCTAGATTGTTTTTGTTGTCTGGATTTTGTAAGTCGTTCTGCATGGATGTTTGGCGTTATCATTTTCTATGGGTGGAGAAATTGTAGTTGAATCTTTTTTTGTTTCATCATGAAATATGGTTAGGGTTTGTAATTTTTTCGTTGCTCTTTTATTGTTTGTAGTTATCTCTATGGATTTTTGGGCTTATACCCATTACCATAGGAGCAATAGTAGTTAAATCTAGGTTCTTCCGTTAAAATGGTTAGAGTTGGTAATTTTATTGTCCAATTGCAAATTAAGATAGGAGTGATTGTATATATATGGATATACAGAAGGTTTGTTATTTGTTTGAAGTTTCTGAAGGGATTTTCATCAATCTAGCCTTGAATAGTATTTATTGTGTAATAGGTGTTACAATTTCTCTATTTTTCTATAATATTGAATTCTAGCGAATGTAGCTCATATTTTGTGTAATATGTGAGGAAGTATATTGATTAATTTGCATTATCGAAAGAGCCATTGTGTTGTTGGTTTCATAGTGGACTATCCTAAAAATGAAATCATCAGCCTCTGCTCTGTGTTATGGTAGATTGGAGGGTTTTAAAACTGTGGTGTTACTCAATGTGTAGATCATTTTACTTGGGTGTTTTGTATAAATGGTTTATTTATTATTTATGTTAAAACTCTTTTTCTCTGGAATCTGTAAATCGTTTTCCATGGATGTTTGTCGTTATGGTTTTGTATGGATGGAGAAATTGCAAATATATAGATATGCAGAGTGTTTATTATTTGTTTGAAGTTTTCGATGGGATTTCCTTCAACCGAGTCATGAACAAGATTTTTTTATGTTTAACCTTAGAGATAAAAATATATAACAAGAAGATATTAACAATAAATTAATCATCTATGCAAAACACCCCTATAGAAACGAGTGTAACCCAACAAACTTGATTGAAAATTTGAGTTGCATCACCTGACACTAAATATTATAGAGAAATAAAGATGTTCTAAAAGAGGTATTAGAATAACACTAATGTAGGTTGGAGTCTCAATTAAGTTTGTATATGTATATGTATATATATATGTGTGTGTGTATATGTATATATGTATATATATATACACACACATGTATACACACGTGTATATACATATATTTTGTCACGGCTTTTGCAGCACACTAGTGTTAAAACCCTCGAACCTACTATCAAAAGGAAAAATAAGTAGAGCTGGAAAATCCAATTCGTGGATGGGTTGATGTATTGTATGTATGTATATATACATGTATGCATACATATATATATATATGAATGTGTATAGATATGTATATATGGATAAATATATGTATGTATGTTTTACTAATAGCTCTCTTACAATTCCCCCATTTCTGTATAATACGGAATGGTAGATAATGCAGCTCTTTTTATATAGAGACATAAAGCAAGAAGACATTAACAATAAATTAATTATTTATGCAAAACACTCATGCATAAAAGAGTATAACCCCACAAGCTTCATTGAAAATGAAAACCACAACATGTGTATGGCAGGAGAGATGCAGAGAGTATATATATGTGTCTACATATGTATGCATTTATATGTATATATATATATATATATATATATATGTGTGTATGTATGTATGCATATGTATATATATATATGCATATATATATATATATATATATATATATATATATATATATATATATATATATATATATATATATATATATATATATATATATATATATATATATATGTATATATTATATATATATATATATATCTTAATATTATGCATATATATATGCATATATATATGCATATATGTATGTATGCATATATGTATGTATGCATATATATATGCATATATATATATGCTTATATATATGTCAATGGTTTCATGCAGCCCTAAACCTTGCACATAGATAGCTATATATATGTATGTATGTATGTATGCATGTATATATTTTGTAGCACACCAATGTTAAAACCCTTGAACCTGTAATTTTTTTGTTTGGTGACATAGGCGTTGGTAATTACATGGGTTGGTGGCAATCGAAAATGTTCTGTTGGATTCGGGGAATGTGAATGGAAAGCATTTTTTTGCGTGAGGCCCAATGTTCCATGTCCTTGCACGATGGCGGTGGACGAAGATAATGCAATATTGAATGCTAGCGTGTGGGAGAGTATACTTTGATGAAGTTGTATTCTCAGAAGAGCCATTGTGCTGTTGGTTTGATAGCAGACTATTGTTAAATTCATCGCATTCGGCTCTATTTTTTAGCGGGTTCGAGGGTTTTAAAATTGTTGATCTGCAGAATCAGTAAGTCAGTTTGCATGGGTTTTTTGCAAAACTGAATTTATTTTGTATGTCTTTCATTCTCTGCTTATTGTTTGTTTTGATAGCAAGTTTGAGGGTTTGAACATTGATGTGTTGCGTAATGTGCGACGAAGTATATTGATTAAGTTGCATTGTCAAAAGAGCCATTGTGGTGTTGGGTTTACAGTGGACTATTGTAAGATACATCGTCTGTGGTTCCCTAGTTTGTTTCGTAGGGGACAACTATAAAAATCATCGGGTTTCACTACTTTTTGTGCCGAATTGGAGGGTTTTAAAGATGTCATTCTCCACAATCTATAAGTCATTTTACATGGGTGTTTTGTATAGATTGTTTTTGTTGTCTAGATTCTATAAGTCGTTCTACATGGATGTCTGGCATTATCATTTTTTGTGAGTGGATAAATTGCAATTGAATCTTTTTTTGTTTCGTCACAAAATATGGTTAGGGTTTGTAATTTTTTCGTTGCTCATTTATTGTTTGTAGTTATCTCTGTGGATTTTTGGGCTTATACCCGTTACCATAGGAGCAATAGTAGTTAAATCTAGGTTCTTCCGTTAAAATTGTTAGGGTTGGTAATTTTATTGCCCAATTGAAAATTAAGATAGGAGTGATTGTATATATATGGATATACATAGGGTTTGTTATTTGTTTGAAGTTTTTGACAGGATTTTCGTCAGCCAAGCCTTGAATAGTATTTGTTGTGTAATAGGTGTGTTACAATTTCTTTGTTTCTCTATAATATTTAATTCCAACGAATGTAGCTCGGATTTTGTGCATAATGTGTGAGGAAGTATATTGATTAAGTTGCATTATCAAAAGAGCCATTGTGTTGTTGGTTTCATAGTGGACTATTGTAAAAATGAAATCTTCAGCCTCTGCTCCATTTTATGGTAGATTGGAGAGTTTTAAAACTGTCATGCTGTGCAATGTGTAGGTCGGTTTACTTGGGTGTTTTGTATAAATGGTTTATTTATTGTTTATGTTAAAACTCTTTTTCTCCAAAATTTGTAAGTCGTTTTCCATGGATGTCTATCATTATGGTTTTGTATGGATGGAGAAATTGCAAATATATAGATATGCAGAGTGTTTGTTATTTGTTTGAAGTTTCCGACGGGATTTTCGTCAGCTGAACAAGATTTGTTCATTTTAACCTCAGAGACAGAAACATATAACAAGAATATATTAACAATAAATTAATCATCTATGCAAAACACCCCTATAGAAAAGAGTATAACCCAACAAACTTGATTGAAAATCCGAGCTGCATCACCTGACACTAAATATTATAGAGAAATAGAGAAGTTCTAAAAGAGGTATTAGAATAACACTAATGTAGGTTGGAGTCTCGATTAAGTGTGTATATGTATATGTAATATATATATAATATATATATATTTATATGCATGTATACACATGTGTATATACATATATTTTGTCACGGGTTTTGTAGTGTACACCAGTGTTAAAACCCTCAAACTTGCTATCAAAAGGAAGAATAAGCAGAGTTGGAAAATCCAATTCACAGATGGATTAATATATATATGCATGTGTATAGATATGTATATATGGATAAATATATGTATGTATGTATGTATGCATATATACATACACATATATATATATATATGTATATGTATGTATGTATATATGTATGTATGCATATGTATGTAAATATATATATATACATATATATACATACATATATATATATATGTGTGTGTGTGTGTATGTATGTATGTATGTATGTATGCATATATATATGTCAATGGTTTCATGCAGCCCTAAACCCTACACACAGTTAGCTATATATATGTATGTATGTATGTATGCATGTATATATTTTGCAACACACCAGTGTTAAAACCCTTGATCCTGCTATCAAAAGGAACAATAAGCAGAGCCGAAAAATCCAATTCGCGAATGGGTTGATGTATTGTATGTATGTATGTATATATATATATACATGCATGTGTATAGATATATATGTGTGTGTGTGTGTATTTTACTAATAGCTCTGTTACAATTCCCTCATTTCTTTATAATACAGAATGGAAGATAATGCAACTCTTTTTATACAAAGACATATAGCAAGAATACATTAACAATAAATTAATTATTTATGCAAAACACCCATGTATAAAAGAGTATAACCCCACAAGCTTCATTGAAAATAAAAACCACAACATGTGTATGGTAGGAAAGATGATATGTGTCTACATATGTATATATATGTATGTATGTATGCATATATATGTGTGTGTGTGTGTGTATTTATGTATGCATATATATATGTATGTATGTATGCATATGTATATATATATGTCAATGGTTTCATGCAACCCTAAACCCTGCACATAGATAGCTATAATTCCTCCTATGGTAATGGCTACAATGCCAAAGATATACAGAGATGATGAAAAGGCTCTTTCAATATTTAGTGTTGTGTATGCACAACTAGGTGAGGTATTCTTATTCTTCTATGGGATAACTATTTTTTTATTCTTTGCATGAGAAGATTTTATAAGATCTATAAAACCAACTACTTTGAACATAATCTCAAAAATTCTGTATATATATATATATATATATATATATATATATATATATATATACGTATGTGTGTATGCATGCATATATATATATGTCAATGGTTTCATACAACCCTAAACCCTGCACACATATAGCTACAATTCCTCTTATGGTAATGGTTGCAACACCAAAGATATACACAGATGATGAAAAGGTTGTTTCAATATTCAGTGTTGTGTATGTACAACCAGGTGAGGTATTCTTATTCTTCTATGGGATAACTATTTTTTATTCTTTGCATGAGAAGAGTTTATAAGATCTGTAAAACCAACTGATTTGAACATAATCTCAACGATTCTCTTTAGTTTCACATAGATTATATGTGTGGTTCTATTTGTAGAGATTAGTAGAATTATGTTCTCCAAAAATGCACAAGCTTCATTGAAAATTTGAGCTACATCACCACAAATAGAAAAATTGTAAAAGAACTACTAGAATAATACTGGACAACCACCAAGTACTTTTACCTCCAATATGTTAATGCTTTCATACAACGCTAAACCCTACACACAGATAACTACAATTTCTCTCATGGTAATGGTTGGAACACCAAAGATACACACATACAATCAAAACAATAGACTAACAACGTACAAATAGCCAACTCTAACCATATTTTTGATAGAAGAAGGAAGCTTTAAGTGCAATTTTTGCATCCATACAGAATGATAATCTCTTATAAATTTGAAAAATGGGTATACACACAAACAACCAAAACAATAGGCCAACATTTAAGTACAATTGCTCTTAAGGTAACAAGTATGCATATGTTATACTAATATGTACACATATACATATATATATACATGAATATGTTGTAAACTCGAGCTGCATTTTTTGGGATTAAATATTATAGAGAAATAGAAAAATTATAAAAAAACTATAAGGAAAACACTAGAGAATGGCATACATCTAATTGGTGAGTATCATCCTAATAGCTCTAACAGTTGTTACATAGACTGCTTGTCTTGTACCAATATGTTTCATCATACTCTTTTCCCTATTATCCAGCTTTCACATAATGTGCATATTTTCTGGCAGGTGCTTGCTCGGGATGTGACTGGGTTTATCCTTGTGCATTTTTCATCTTCTACTCATTACCATAGGAGGAATTGTAGTTGAACCTTGTTTGTTTGCTCAATAAATATGCTTAGGGTTAGTATTTTTTATTGCCCTGTATTTATTATTTTGGTTATCTGTTTGCATCTGTTTTGTTGGACACATTAACATAGGACCATTTGTAGATTATGAACATGATGGATATAAAATTAGTTTGGCAGTTGGTAAGTGTTATTGTTTCTAACATCTCTTTTATCTGTTCAATTTATCTATTTTAACTTTCGAGTGGGTTCCTCATCGACTTGGCCAAAAAGAGGATTTGTTATGCAATCTAGCTCTTTTTGCAAATTATCTATTTGACTACAAAAAATATTGTTGGTTGATGTAGCTTGAATTGTTGATTAAGCTTGTGCCATTGTGGGGAGGCTATGTAGATTATTGGTGCTCATTGGCTTTATGAGTTCTATTTAATATGGGTTTCGTACCAAACAATGTAGCTTCAAATTTGAATTGACAAACCAAGTTTTACACAGCCTACTTGCCTTCTATGAGAATATTTAGTGTGGGTTCCAACTCATCTGTGATCTACCTATGATTTTTAGCTTTTCTTTTAATAGTTGTTTTGCAATTTTCTGATTTTTTCTATAATATTTAGTGGGAAATAATGTTGCTTGAATTTTCAATTGAGAGACCAGTAAACGATGTGTCTAATACATGTTATACAATTCTCTATTTGTCTTCAATATTTTCCTGTAAAGGATGTAGGTTGAATCTTGTATCAATATGTTTCAAATTTTGTTTTTTTCCTATAAGTTCAAATAAATCGGCAAGGTTTTTTTTTACATAAAAAGAAGTAGGGTCCCCAAAATGCAAGTAAGCATCCAAACCAGATTTTCCCTCAGCTGGCTGGTTGAGAAGGCTTCAAATTCAACCCTTCTTCTGCCTATACTAAAGCCAAACTTCGAAGTAGACAATATGGTATAAGAAACCAAAAAGGTTTGAATTTGCAGCCTTTCCAATTGGTTAATTGAGGGGGACAACAATTTGGATGTTTCTTGTCATCATAAATTCCAAGCTCAAGAGTTAGATGGTGATAATAAAATATACTATACACAAGTATTTAGATATAGTCCTTTGTATATATACACATATATACATATGTACATATGGATACATATATATGCTTATATGTGTGTGTTTGTAAATGTGTTCATAAAGGGGAACTTCAATGCATATATGTACTTAATTATTTCTACACATATATACATGCATATATTCTACATTCAAGCTCCATTATTTTCCATTAAATATTATAGCCAGATAGGCAAATCATAAAAGAACTATTAGGAAAAGATTGAACCACGACACATGTGTTTGATTCTTCAATAATGGTTGTTGTTTCTTTTGTTATTAAGGCAGGAAAATATATTGATTAATTTGCATTGCCAAAAGAGCCATATCAGTGTTTCTTTAAAATTATAGTATTGTAAGAATCGTCTTCCTTGGATATCTTGTCTAACAAAATAGAGGTTTACCAAACTGTTGTGCTATGGAATCTATAAGTCGTTATGCATTGGTATTTTGCATGAATATTTTTCCCATAATATTGAATACCAAGCAACGTAGGTTGAATCTACAATTAAGGCTGTGATGTTATACACATTTTTGGACAAATTATTGCACCATATGATTCTTGCCATAACATAGTAAAATTTACAATTTGCATAAATACATATATATAGAAAAAATAAAAGCCTGCATGCACACACATATAAGAATCCTGAAAGATAGAGAGATACATATGAGGGTATATGCATTTGCATTTATTATTTTTATGCTTCTTGATGTATCCCCTGGTGTTTGCATACCATTAAAAGTGGATTTATATTCTTATTGTTGTATCTCGTCTTCTTTAAACAGTATTAAAAGTGGAATGGTTATAAATTGATATTTGTAAGTTGTGTACCAATTAGCATTTGGATGCTACAGTACACTGATCTTTTTTTTTAATTGTGAAATAGAGATCTGTCAATTAGTGAACTCAAATTGAAACATTGTGTCACTACAAATAAGCTTGTAGTACTATGTCTACGGAAGCGAGCTTTGTGGATGGGTTCACAAAGGCCCCCAATATTGATTTGTTGCCAGCCCCTGTTGGTCTCTTCGTGAAGTCTAGCTCTAAGGGTGTGGCCACTTGACCTTTAGATCTTGATTCCATAAGTATGGTTTCGCTTTATCTTGTACTTGTTGCAAATTTTATGTTATTGTTTCCAATTCTCTTCACTTCTACGTTTACATCTACATGGGCCATCTTGACAAAGAATATAGATGTGGAACTAGATATGCATTCCTATTTTCCAGCATATAAAAGGATTTCTTTGATTTATATGTATATCTATATGTATATGTATATGTATGTATATGTGTATATATGTCTATGTATGTATATATGTATATATGTATACGTATATGTATATGTATGTGTATGTTTTTATATGCATATGTATATATATGTATGCATGTATGCATATGTTTATGTATATGTGTATGTATATGCATGTGTATATGCATATGTGTATTTCTATGGACATGCAAAAAAAAATACTACAATATGATAGATCAGATATGAGGACAACAAATTTTGTGCTTTTTCTATGAAATAAATGGCACAATGGCTCTTTTGACAGTGCAACCTAATGAAAGTATAGTTTTTGACACTGCAACAATCAATATTTTATATGTATATGAATATGTATGTATATTTGTATATATGTCTATGTATATATATATATATATATGTATGTATATGTATGTATATATGTATATATGTATTTGTATTTGTATATGTATATGTATGTAAATGGTTATATATGTACATGTATGTATGTGTATGCATGTATGCATATGTATATGTATATGTGTATGTATATGCATGTTATGTATATGCATATGTGTATGTCTATGAATATGCAAAAATAAATATTAAAATATCATAGACTAGATATGCAGACAGCAGATTTTTCCCAATTACTACGAAATTAATGCCAGAATGATTGCTTTGACAATGCATCTTAATCAAAGTATAGTTTGTGAGCCTGCAACATTCAATATTGCATTTACTTCGCCCACTTGCATTTACTTTGCTTTGTTTTCCCCCATTGCGTAGCAACGATAGGATGCATTAAGCCTCACATGTGCACAGACTTACTACCCAGCCCTCCTTGCCCTGAGGTTCCCAAGTACTCTATGTATATTCAGCTAGAATTTAATATTTCTTGATGTTCAACCTATGTATTCCTTTTTTGGTCATTCACAGATATTGATTCATATACAGATGGATAGACATATATATTTTGTTATATGTTTATGTATAATTGCCACTTTCAATGTATATATGGTCATATATGTATATTCATATATCCTAATGTACTTGAGCTTTTATGTATACTCGTAGGTTGTACGGGCAGAGTCAAGTTGCGCAACCCAATCAATTGCTAAATTTAAAAAGGGTAAAAAACAGCAACAGGACTATTTCTACTATAGGGAGCATAGAGAGGAAATATCCATAAAGCGTTGCAAAAAATACTTACAGCAAAGGATAGCTACAAAAACCACATCTACACACGAAAATGGTAATAGTGCTCCCTTGCAGCACAAAATTATAATGGAAAATGCCAACCCTTATATGCAATCTCAGAGGAGCTCTCCTGTTGCATGAACAGAAGAACAATACCTCAAAGAAATATTCAACGATAGCTATCTTGTTGTGGTAAAGCGATTTTGACATCATATAGATGTGCTTTCCAACCTTTCTATTTTCCAAATATGTAGGGAAAGCTACATAGGGATGTGTACTTGAATGTTAGGGTCAGAAGCCATATGTGTAAGGTGTTATTCTGAAAAAGGTGCCCATCGGTTCAGCTCCGCAAATGGAATGGACCTAGGCCCACAATCATTGTTACTCAAAAAGTTAACACAAGTTGAAGAGATGCTTATTGCTACTAGGGTGGCTCTAGTTTTATAGGTCACCCATGCTAGAGGAGGCCAATTTAAATATAGTGGTCACACAATAAGCCTCCCTCAGGATATCTCAAGCATCACAAAAATTTTGTCGTGCCATCTGCAAGACCTTGAGGTCGTTATCATTTAGAGGACCACTATTGAAGGCAAGAATTATGATTGTTATGTTAATAAACATCATGTCATGGATGCATTGAAATACAAAATCCAATATGACAAATACTACAATGATGTTGAGGCTCTTAATATGTTACCTAATGTTGTCATTGATGTGTCCAGTTTGTTGCATTCAATAGAGCAAGTTTCAGGTGAAGACCTAATTCCATCAACCAACTCAACAAATGCTAGACAAGAAGAAAATGGCTCTTCAAACTTTTCATCATTTATTCCTTGCTTACCAAATGGTAGACAAGAGATGCAAGCAATAAAAGACGTCTTGCAAATTGAAAAAAAAGACTAGAATATCTTAGTTTGGCCTGAAGTTAGCTCTTCTCCTATTAATGAATACAACACTAAATGTTTATTTTCAATGGCCTTTCCAACATTGTTCCCAATTGGAGCAATGCTTCCCCTTCAATCAAGAAATATTAAAATTAACTTGCATGAATATTCCCTCCACCTAATGAGATATTTTGACCACAGGTTTGGCAAACATGTTAGGTTTGGATATTTTCTCTACAACTTGATTATGAGACATTACAGCCAACAAACTGTCTCTATTTTTGTTAGAGTGGATCTGGAGGATAGAATCCCTAGTTCATTGACTGTTTTGAGGCAACAACTTCAAGTTGCTCCTAACCACAACTAGTCGATCAGTTGATGTGATTTGGTGCATTGTTGAGTGGGACCCACTCTTTCTGGAGCTCTTGTCAGGCCCAACTAACTGCTATGATCAAAAAGCTTGGTACACCTACCCTTTTTTTCACTTTGAGTTATGCAGACACAAAATGGTCTGACCTGCAAAATATTTTCTCTATTGCATCTTGTTTAGTGATAGATTCTTCAACAAATACACTAATAGATAGCGTTGTTCAGAATCCACATATAGCATCTTTATATTTCCATCATAGGTTCTCAATTTTCCATGAGGAGGTGATCGAAAAGATTTTGCATGCAAAATAATATTGGTATAGATATGAATGACAACATTGTGGCTCTACACATGTGCATGGTTTTCTATGGCTTTCAGAAGATCCTGACATGGATACTCTTGATTGGTTCAATGACCATGATCTTACCATAGCAAGGAACTTTTTTGATAGATATGTTTCAGCTTGGAATCCACGTTTCCCTACACAAAGATTGCTTAGAACGTATCATTGCTCTGAAGAAAACTTGTGCTTGCTTACCACGAGCTAGATCCTGACCAATGATCCAATCATAGATTATGAAGAGTTTCTAAACACAATTCAAAGGCACAAAAAATGCTCTGAATATACTTGTTTAAGAAGAAAAGGAGAGCAATTGCAATGTCAGTATAAAGCACCATGGCAACAACAACTTACCTCTACATTGACATTTGATGCTAACTCTAACAAATCCTAAAAACTAGCAAGAAATGATGATCGCTTAAATATTCACAGCCCAACTATGCTTGCAATTTGGCGTGCCAATGTTGATTTCCAACTAGTAGTTTCTAGGCAAATTGTTTTGAATTATATTTCTAAATATGCAGCTAAATTTGAGAAAAAATCATAAAAATATCTAGATATGTTGAAAAGAGTTGCAAATACAAATATAGTTGAGGATAGAGCACTGGTTGCATACTAAATATTCATCATGAATATTCTTGTGGAACATGACATCTCTGCATAGGAGATGTGTCATATGTTATAGAAATTGCCTCTTCTTACTTCAAGTCGACACTACGTTCAGTTGAATGTTTTCAAAAAGACATGATTTCATATAAACAAAGATGATATTGATGAAGAGTTGCCAAAAAACTATATTCATTGCTATATGCAAAGGCCTCTAGAGTTAGCTGATTTATCTCTTATTGACTCGGTCTGCCTATATACACACTCACAACAATGCAAAAAGGATAAATGGAAACCAAGGATCTAGCCTACAGTTGTCCTTGTTTACCCGTTATTCAAGACTACTCTTGTTGAAGATACAAAGATATTTGAGACATTTTGTTGGATTGAACTTATGTTATACAAACCTTTCCAGAACATACAAACATATATAGGCCTTTGGAGAGAACAGATAATAGAAAATTGGAAACTTTTAAAAATGGTTGGTTATCATCCTTGGCATGTTAATAGAGTTCCAGTTACATCCACAATTGAAGAACATGATGATAGTGATACTGATGATTTGAACCATCATCCTTCTATGGATGAATATGAATGGGAATTTTTCTCTTGGCTTGGTGCTACTACTAATTTTAGTATAAATAAGCTCAGCTATTGGGTAGGCGGGATTTTGATATGAACCATCCATGGAATACAAACCATGTTCTTGAAGAACTCCATAATATTGCTTTGTAGTTCATCTCATCAGCGAAGGCACAACATGAGCAAGCTATGGTTCAATTCTTGCATGTAGATATGTCAACTCATCAACTTTCACCGAAGTATCAATTGGCCCTTCAAATAATCCAAACCCACCATATGTAGCCTTCACCCAAAGCCCCTCTCTGCATGATTATTCAAGGGACAGCTGGCACTGGAAAATACTGCCTCATAAATTGTATTCGACAACAAATGAACACCTCTTTTTCTAGACCCAATAGTTGCTTGCTCACATTGGCTCCTATAGGTGTTGTTGCATACAACATATGTGCCTCTACAATCCATACAGCACTTTGGATTCCCATAAAGGATATGAGTCCTTTGCAAGGGCAGAAATTGACATTATTCCAAGAATAATTTAAGTATATTGAGTACATATTGATCGATGAAATGAGTTTTCTAGGCCCAAAATTGCTATTGAAAATAGATAGGCGATTACGCCAAGCATTCCCAAATAAACAAACAGAGCCATTTGGCTGTGTTTCTATGATCCTTGTTGGTGATCTTGCTCAGTTGCCACCTATCATGGATACTGTAACTGTTTATGCTTCATCTTCATCAGTTGTAGCTTTGTGGCACACTTTCACGGTCTCAATAACCCTAGACACTATCTTTCGCCAAAAAGGAGATATCCCTTTGCAACTACAGTTTCACAAAATCCTTCTTCATATAAGAAATGTTGAGGCTATCCATGATTATTGGGAAGAGGTTATGAACAAACAAATAAAATTCTCTCAGCCACATAAAGATAAAAATTTGATGTTGCTACACATTTGTTTGCGACAAATGACTTAGTCGCATTCCACAACAAAAAAATGATCAAACAGTTAAATCTACCAATAGCCATTAGCATTGCTCAAATGGCTCAATAGCAAGCATCTGATCATGGAGATGATGACCAGATTCTCCCAGAATTTCTACTTTGTGTTGGTGAACAGGTGATGCTAACAACGAATTTGTGGATTCAAGCTGGCCTTATCAATGGATCCCTTGGTGTTGTTACAGCTATTGTGTCCAATCTAGATTCTAAACAGCCAAACCCACCTGACTATGTTGTTGTTTTCTTCCAAAATTACATTGGCCCACCATGGGACCCAAAACATCTGAGAGACATCCCCATCCCAGCTATAATTTGGGGGAGTCGAACACAAATTCCACTCACTATGGCATGGGGAATCACAATACATAAAGCATAGGACTTATCATTGGATAGAGAAACAATAAACATAGGTACCAAAGAGAGGAAAGGGTTGACTTTTACAGCTATTTCACGTGTAAAATCAATTGAAAGACTTCGTATTGATCCACCTTTCTCATTTGAGAGATACTCTAGGCTTGGTACCAACAAGTACACTACTCATTGTCACAGCAAAGAGACACGCCTCGAACAATTGCAGGCCTTGCCAAGTGCTTCTAGTTCCAACCAATAGGCTGAAAAACAAATAAGGCTCCAGGATAATTATTCTTGCATCTACCTCAGCTTGTTGTCCATCACCTCTTCAAACGATTTCTAAGTTGTATCTTTAAAAACCATACCAAGTAATAATTTGTGTAAAATGGGTATAGTGCCAAAGATGCACAAAGATACCACACACAAATAACTAGACACCACAACTTGTACATGCCAATTCCATGTTTTGATGATTCTATTCTATTAAACTACTGGCTGAACTTCATCTAAGATTTCATTGTGTGATGCTTTTACTATATGGCATTCAAACCAATACACTCTTTTGTATATTCCATTTTCCCATCTTTATTTAAGTGTTTCAAAATTCCATGAAGTCAACTATTTATTGGCATACCTACAATTCTCTTACAACTGATTTTAATGTACAGTGGTCTAAACATATAGTTACAGTTGTTACACATTAATAGACATGAAAATACAAACAACTCTAGCTGTCTAAGATGCATGGAGATTGGAACCAACAATAACTAAAAAAAAAAAAATTCTATAAGTAAATAAAATCTTTGCAACATTCCAATATATTAACCTTTATATGCACATGTTGTAGATGCATTCTCAGAATAAATTGTCTTCCATTTGATTAATAAGTTTGAAATCCTCCAACGATGTGTTTTTTGTTCGAATAGCCTATATGCATTGAATTCTCACATACCTCCTTTGTGCTTTCCTTCCACAAATTTAAATGTCTTCCTGTTATCTTTTGTATTGGTTTTATTTGATTCAAATTGCTACAAATTTTTTCCTACAAAATTATTTTCCCGTCGTTTCCCTGTTTCATTGTTCCTATATATTACATTCATAAATATATAGTGTTGTGTACATTGATTTTATTTTATGTGATACATGATAAAATTGCATTTTATTTGTCCTCGCTTGCTTGAGCATGTCCACAATTACCATGGAGTTTATTTCCTTCATGGTTTCCTCATCATGCCCCGATCAACAAACACAAAATGGTAGACCTGTTTGCTCATATGCCAGTTGATAATATTCATTGTTTTAAGATAACGATATCAACTATTTTGGTTGCCTTCTGAAATGACAAACTCTAGTGTTTGTTTCATAGCATACCTATCAAATAAATTGATATGCACCTCCCTTGTGTGCCGGTTTGGAGAGCTCCACAGCTACCCCCGTCTGCAGCCCGCGACACCTTCGTTACTGTTCTTGCAGTGGGCCATTCCACAATGCCTTTTTCCCATTCCTTACTTATCTAATTTCACACATGTATTCTGATATAACAATATGAAATGTTGCTTTGTAGTTGTATGATGTTGCGCTCAATACAAAGATAGATCAATAAGCAAATGTCCAGCCCGTGTATTCAACAATTGGTGCCGAAAAGATGCCCACAACTCTAATTGTAAACAAGGTTTGTTTTACATATTTATATTTTCCTATTTTATACAATCAATTTTCCCCTCCCTCCATGGCTACATACCCTCTATATATTTGTTGCTTTATATAAACAATCATGCACATATTTTTACATGTACTTTACTACAATAGTTATTCTCTTTCTGTTATATCTTAAACCCGCATTAAACATATTGATAAAAGATAAGCAATTTGCATAAGAATTGAGCTGTGAATTAAAAATTCAACTTATACTCTTTTCTAGTCAACCTAAACAAATAAAGAAATTCTAAAAGAGCTATTAGAATAATACTTCACAGCCAGAAAACTACTCTTAATCTGCAATTGCTCCTATGTTAATGGCTATAACACAAAAAGTGCACAAAGATACTTGTAAACAAGAAACGAACAGCATGGTACAAACTATCATTGTCCATATTTCCTGGCAATAGCAACAACATTTAACTGTAATTTTTCAATGAAGGTTGAAGATTTTTATTTGCATGGAATGGTGAAACATATACACACTCTATGCATCTTTGATGCTATACATATTTTGTACAATTAGCCCCTTCGAATCCCTCTAATTGATTTCACTTCAAATCCTTACAAAGAGGACATTGTAGATTTTGAATGGCTATGTAATTTATTCTTCCCTTTGCCTATATAGATTTGCACATTCACCGAGCTGTCATGGTTTTCATTTTTCTTTGATGCACACTGTCTTTGTAGTGTGCTACCAAATAGAGGAATTGTATAACAACAACTGTATTATCTACCATTGAGTATTATAGAAAAATGGGGAAATTGTAACAAAACTATTAGTAAAACATGCACACATATATTTATCCATACATACATATATATACAGGTGCAAGTAGACATGCATTGATCTTTTCAAAGACTTCAAAATATATTTTCCTTAACCATTATATCCATGTGTTGTGATGATATGCATTTTCTTTCATTGAACTTGTTTGTCTTATTCTAATACTGCTTTTCCAATTTCTCTATTACTCTATAGTATTTAGTACGACGCAACGCATGTGGAATTTTTAATGAGGTTTGTGGGGTTATACTCTTTTTTACGTGGGTGTTTTGCATAGATGATTAATTTATTGTTAATGTCTTCTTGTTATATCTTTTTCAACAAGGCTTCCATCAACCAAACCATGAATAGGATTTACTGTCTAATAGCTCTTTTATAATTCGTTCTTTTAGACAAATAGACAGGACTTGTCCATGGATTTTACTAACAATCTAGAGCTTACCTCTTAAACAAAGGATCTGCCTAAATCTTCCCCATTGGTCAATAGACATAGATAACCAGAACCATAAACCAACGGCGAACAAATTACTAACCCTCAGTATATTTTCTATGGAAAGAAAGAACATTTAATTGCAATTCCTACATCCATATAGAACGATAATCTCTTTCAAATCTCCACAATGGGTATAATGGCAAAGGAACAAACATTTGACAAGAACACATAGACAATAAATTAACCATCTATGCAAACTACTCATCTAGCACGACGTGCAGTATTCATATATATATATATAGATGTACATTGCATCTATATATGCATGTATACATATATATACGTGTATACGTATACTGGATTACATGTATATGTATATTGGGTACTTTGCATTAATAATTAATTTATTGTTCATGCCTTTCAATCTCTTCTTATTGTTCCTTTTAATAGCAAGTTGGAGGGTTTTAACACTCATGTGCTACAAAATTTGTGAGGAAGTATATTGATTAAATTGCATTGTTGAAAGACTCATTGAATCTATCAAACTTTATATCTTTAACTAATACACTATTTGTTTGAAGTTTCTATTTTCTAAGAACAAACCTCTAACAATGCAACTGAATAAACCTATTTTCTTGCATATTTTGGACCACATATTCATAATACTAGAATGCCTATTCTCACAATGCAACTGAATCAAAAATATTTTCTTGCATATTTTGGAGTATACTTTCCCACATTGCTACATTCTTTTCTCTATGCATCTTTCGAGCATTCTAATTCATTTAAGTGGAAATCCTTAGAAATAGGTTGATGTATGTTGTTAATCGCTACGTAAGTTATTCTTAGATCTTTGCATATATAAATTTGCACATTGATTGAACTACTTCTTCGTACCATCCTAAGAAATAGAGTAATTGTACGTATATGCTAAGTGTTTACTCACCCAAGCCCTAATTCATTATATTGTTGTTGTACTATGGCGGTGGACAAAGTAAATGCGGTTGGTCGAAGTAAATGCAATATTGAATGTAGCAGTGTGGGAAAGTGTATTTTTATTAAGTTGGATTACATGTATATATATATATGCATGTATAGATATATATATATATATATATATATATATATATATATATATATATATATATATATGCATGTATAGATATATATACATGTAATGCAACAATAAATACACTTTCCACACACACACATTCAATATATATATATATATGTGTTCACATGTTGCCATCCAATATATGTATACATGTATATATATGTATGTAAACTAAATGTTGGCATCTGGGAGAGTATACTTTCATGAAGTTGTATTCTCAGAAGACCCATTGTGGTGTTGCTTTGATAACACACTATTGTTAAATTTGTGAAGTTCAGCTCTGTTTTCCAGGGTTGAGGCTATTCAAACTATTGGGTTGTGTAATCAATAAGGCGTTTTTCTTGGCTATTTTGCATAAATGATTAATTTATTGTTTATATCTTTCATTCTCTGCTTATTGTTCGTTTTCATAGCAAGGTTTCAAGGTTTCAACACTGATGTGCTTCTTAAGTTCCAAATCGTTCAATGCTCCAACAACTCAATCCAATCCTCCTTTCAGTTCTCAAGCATAACCAACAATACATGTAAGTGCAAAACTTCTCCATAATCAATAAATAGATCCTGTGACTGCCTTGCAAATATTATTTGTCGTTTCTACTTTCTAATTGTGTTTATTGATTTTTGCTATATATTTACTAATCTTTGATCCTCCCTCACTCATCTTCTTTCCTCGTCCATTGACATACCTTTCTCTTCTATTTGCAAGGGTTAGGCTAAAGCATAAATGACAATTCCAAAAGATGGAACTCCACAAAATTTCTAGTGGGAATTTCATATTGATTTTGCTCAAGGGTTTGGCTAGGGTCCCTGGGGCTCCATGATGCCAATATACATGTATATAAACATGGTTTGTAACAACATGTTTCTTACGTACTACCAAGTGGTCACATCTTTAGCTTATGTGCTATTTGTTTGAAGTTTCTATTGAGAAGCCAACATTTAATCGTGTAGTATGTGCAACATATGTATAGTGCCAAAATGGCTCTTTTCAAATGTAACTGAATCAATATATTGTCTTGGATATTTTGTACTGAACTTTCCCCTCCTGCAACATTATCTATTTTGACTCTCCAATTGCACTATGCAATCATTCATTTAAAAGTGGATTTTTCTATTCTCAATTACATTGTAATCCGTAATACTTGTGCTCTATGAAAATGTTTACTGTGGATTCTGGCTCATCTGTGATTTACCTATAATTTTTAACTATTCTTTTAGGAGTTGTTTTACAATTTCCCTATTTTGTCTATAATATTTAGTGGACAAATAATCTAGGTTGAATCTTCAATTGGGAAACTAATTGTTAGATACAAATTGGTGTCACCCCTTGTCTAGATAGCAATAGAATTACAAGTGGAGATGCCTATAGCTAATTTCCATCTCTCGTCAAGAAACATATGCATACTAAAACTTTAATTTCCAAAACTATAGAAATATACTAATTATAAAAAGTACTCAATATTGAATGTCTTCCTTTCATGAAAAAAATGTGTACTTTTTTTGTCCAATTTTAAAAAATACAGACATGTGTGATGACCCTTACAAAAAACTTCCATTAACTTGAAAATTAAATGATTAATTGATTCAATAGGCTACACAAAAAGTGACAATATACATGTGCATATGTTGCCATTAAATATAAAATTCAAATATTCTTCTAGAAGAAACAATTATTTTAAATTTAATATTTAATTTAATTTTTAAGTTCCCACTTTTAAACAAATTTAAAAATTCATTTCCAAATTTTCTAATAGTATTAAATAAAATTTAGACAAAATGTTCTTCGTGATTACTTGATGCATACAATCTAACTCATCTGTTTCATTCACAGTCATCTTTCCATGCAGATAAAAAGCTTCAAGCCTCCTCACCACAAACATTCCCCGCCACAGTTGGCCCCTATCGACTGATTGTCACATGCCTATGCATACGACTCCTAGTATTTATATACTATTATTTTTCACATCTATACTAAACATACCATTTTTTATTTAAAAAAATTAAAAAATTTATTAAAGAAATAAAAAAATCGTAAGTGTTGTAACGTAGTCAGACACCGGTGGAAGAATGAATCTTCACCTTACCTGTCCAGAAATTTCCTACTCCTTAAGTCATCCTCATTTTCCACCTCAGCCGCGTATGGAAAAGTCTTAAGACGGCAATAACTAAAATGGAGATTATATCATGTTGAAATCCATTGACTAGACTACCCCATCTCATGGACACCATTAAAGCGAAGGACCGCCGGTCTACTGGCACTTTCCATGAAAAGGAGGCTGCTCGCGGTCACGGTCAACTAAGCTTACTAGTTCTTTCTTTGTAAAAACTGATGTTGGTTTACGAGTTTCATGGATGCTACCAAGAACCCTACAACAAGTTTGAACTTTTCCTAGACAATGATGGGAGCGGATCTTACACGTAAATCATTAGTGGTTGCCAGTTCTACACGGAGGTGACAAAGAAGTATAACTATGATTCCATGTTCATGAAAATTCCCTAAACCCAGATTAGAAGCTCAGGTGAGATTGCTTGAGATAGTTGAGTCCAACACAGATGGCTTTTAATGGCAGAATTTGACTTTGCAAGCGCAAGAGAGATTCAACATCCCTGCCATCCTCATATCCTGGAGCTCACTATGTTGCGAGGGCGAGGGGCAATTGAGAAAAATTGTAGAGGGTGCATGAGACCCATTGGGGAAGGACTGGCCTACCATTGTCAGCCCTGTGATTTTCTCCTTCACTTGAGCTGTTCACAAATCCTGTGAAAATTCTATTGCAGTTACTGATTATTAATCTCCTATCTAATACATAGATTATTTGACTCTGAAAATTAATTCTCAGCAAATATCGAAGAATAACACAACTGCAACTTCACCAATAAAACTCACAAGAATAGAGAAGAAAACATTCACAATAATGAACACAATATTTTTGGACAAATTGTCCGTGGAAAAACCCCGAAGGGAAAACCACTACTGCAGATGAGGAATTATATTAAACTTCAGCAAATTAAGGAATACAAAACTGCTTGCCTCTTACTGGCAGAGCTCCGGCAATATTCTTCTCCGGAAATTCTTCCCTCAATTTCTCCTGCTGAAATTCCACAGCTGCTATCCCCAACGCTATCACTGCGCCCTTGCTAACACTGCAAGACTATTTGCTCTCACTGCAAATTTACTACTTGCTAACACTGCAAGTCTTTCTCAAGTATCTCTACTTGCTATCACTGCAAGTCTACTTGTTGTTGTTGTGTTCTCCAATTGCCCATTGATCCCCTTTTATACTTTTCTCATTGGAAAACCAATGGCCATGATTTAATCTCAATCAATGGCTAAGATTAAATAGACTCTAAAACCCTAACTAACTGGATTCTAGAAGTCTCTAGGGGAATCAATTTATTTAATTACATAATTATCTAGACAACTCAGCCCTTTCTGGAAGTCTCTAGAAAATAATTAAATAATTAAATGACACTTCTGGGAATGGAGACACCTGCCCAAGCTACATAAATTAACACTCCCTCTTAGCGAGGAAGGTGTTCTGCATGACACCCAACTTATCTCTGAAGAAGATGAATTTCGCCTTTCCCAATGCCTTAGTCAAATGTCTGCTACCTGCTCGATCTGTAGGTATACATCAGCTGAACAATCCCGCGCTGTACACAATCTCTGATGAAATAATATCTGATGTCTATATGCTTAGACCTATCATGAAACACCGGATTCTCACCAACTTGATGCAACTCTGATTGTCGCAGTGTATCACCGTAGTCTCAACCCTCTGACCAAACAAGGCCACCAGCAACTTCCGAAGCCATATCGCCTCACACGTCGCCATGCTAGCTGCTATGTATTCTGCCTCTGCAGAACTCAAAGCCACAGACTTCTGCTTCCTGCTGTACCAAGAGACAACTCCCGATCCCAAGCTAAAGCAACACCCTGAAGTGCTTTTCCTGTCTGTTGTACTGCCTGCCCAATCTGCGTCAGTATAGCCTATCAACCTGATACCATCACCTCGAGTATATTTGATTCCATACTCGATTGTACCACGCAAATACCGCAACACATGCTTTGGTCATTGTATTTCGATGCTACCATCTGACCGTGCTTGATCTTATAGATCCAGCGTGATCCAACACTGCCCTATCTGTTGGTCTAGGCACAACCTCCCACACATCGTTCTGCACTATTGAGGTATACTCCTCAACCATTGCATCTTGCCACACTTGTTGCTGTGCAGCCTCCTGATAGCTAGAAGGTTCACTATCTACCAACTGACTAACTAATGCCATATAGTCATCATACCTAGCTGGTTGTCTCCGCTGTCTACTACTCATCCTAGGAGCTCCCACAAACTCCTGAGTATTACTTTGTGACTGCTGGTTCTTGCTACCAACTGTAGAGGATGAAGTATCAACCTCCATATCACCCTGATGCATCTCTTGGATCTGCAGCACTGCTGCTCCATACTCTGCGAATTCTCAGACTGAGCTTGTGCATGTACTAGTAACTGTACTCGAGCCATTGCTGTCCTTGATCTGGTTGAACGATCCTTGGAGCTTCCACTAACTGCTCACTCTGATCATCTGCTGGCAAATCTCTGGACCTCCTAAATGCCTTGTCCTCCATGAACTTGACATCACGCCTAACTATAGTCCTCTTGGTCCCTGGAATAAATATCCGATATGCCTTTGAGGTTTCACTGTACCCCACAAAGTACCCCTTCTCTGCAGTTTGATCTAACTTGGAACGTGTCGCACCTGGAATGTGACAATACGCCAAACTCCCAAATATCCTGAAGTGGCTGACATCTGGCTTCTTCCCTGAGAACGCCTCCTCTGGTGTCATCTTGCCTAATACCTTATGTGGAACCCTGTTTTGTATGTACACTGCTGTACTGCATGCCTCTGCCCATAAGTAACGTGGCATATCCTGGTCATACAGCATAGCCCTTGCCGCCTCTGATATAGACCGATTCTTCCTCTCAGCAACCCCATTCTGTTGTGGGTTGTAAGGAACAGTCCACTCTCTCTTGATTCCTTCCCTGGTACAGAACTCCTGGAACTCTTTCCCTTTGTACTCGCCTCCATTGTCTGACCAAGAACCTTTATCTTCCTCCCTGTCAGAATTCTCCACAAGAGCTTTGAACTCTTGGAAGCGACTGAAAACCTCATCCTTGGTCTTCAAGAAGTATATCTAGGTCTTCCTAGAGAAATCATCAATAAAAGTAACAAAGTACTCATCCTCCGAGAGACTTCGTCGACATTGGTCCACATATGTCTGAATGTACTAGATCAAGAACACCCTTGGATCTAGTGTCACTCCTTGGAAAAGTTGCTTTCGCAAACTTCCCCAACACACATCCCTTACATACATCATCATGCTCAGTGCTCACCTCAGGAACACCACACTCTCACGAAACAATTTAAGTGCTCCATGATGTATATGGCCCATCCTCCTATGCCATAGCTCTCCTTGATCTCTAGAATTACTGCTGCTCATCAGTGCCTTATGAGTATCAAACTGCAACCTGTAAAGCCGGCCGCTCCTAACTCCAATAGCTATGGGTGATTTCCAATCCTTGTGCTTAATTAACACACTTGCCCCTCTAAAGAGTACATTGTAACCTTTATCCTGAAGGACAGATATGGAAATCAAATTCATACCTAAGCCTGGCACATGCAACACATCATGAATGGGAATCCGCTTACCATTCTCCCTCTGAAATAGAACAGTCCCTTTCCCAACTGGATTGAGCTTGGACATGTTCCCCATAGAAATCTGCATTCTGATGTCCTCCTCCTTATAGCTGGAGAAGTACTCTCTAACTCCTGTCATATGAAATGACGCCCCACTATCTATATACCAAACACCCTGTGAGGTTGAGCTAGCCATACAAGCTATGAGAGCGAACTCATCCTCCATTCTACTAGAGAGCTCATCTGCACTTGCTGAAGCTGCTGTCTGCTTCTTGCCTTTCTTCCTTTGCGGGCAATCGCTGACATAGTGGCCAAACTCGTGACAGCCATAGCACTTGACTTTAGATAAGTCCTTCTTCTTCTTCTCACCTTGTGGATTTGATCCTTTACTAGACCCCTTCTTTGCTTTCCCTTTTCCTGCAAGGGCAACGTTCTCCTGTTCCGCCTCACTTTGCTGACTCTTGCTACTGGTCCTACTGACAAGACTTAGTCTAAGCTCCTCCTGAGTGAAGTCACTCCAAAGTCGATCCCAACTCGGCAAGGTGTCTCGTCCATTAATAACTTGAACAAAGACATCCCACTGCTTAGTAAACCCATTTAGGGCTATCCGCACTAGCTCGTCATCACCTAGATTATCTCCAACAGCAGCCAACTCATCCTTGACAAGTCTGAGTCTGGTGAGGTAACTTGTCACGTCCTCTCCCTTGTTCATCCGAGTAGTCCTCAACTTTTCTCTGAGAATCAGCTTCCGGTTAGTGGTAGCATTCTGGTACAGATTCAGAATGGCATCCCACATCTTCTTCGCTGTATCTAACTCTGCGACATGTGGAACAATATGATCCTTGACACCATCAAGAATCATCCTCCTCGCCTTGGCATCTTCCTTCTTATATGCTAAGAGCTGTGCTGGATCTGTAGGTACAGGTACAACACTGGTCACATATTCCTTGATCCCATTCTCTTCCAGCAACAAAGAAATTCTGGCTTTCCAGACACCAAAATTTGAGGCTCCATCCAATCTGTCCTGATCTCTTAAACCTGCTGAGGCCATCTCAAAAGATAAAAGAAAACAAATAATAATAATTCTGAAGAGGCAGGATCTTTCCTTCCTTTGTTAAGCCTTATCTGCCCTCAGATCAGCTCTGATACCATGTGAAAATTCTATTGCAGTTACTGATTATTAATCTCCTATCTAATACATAGATTATTTGACTTTGGAAAATTAATTCTCAGCAAATATCGAAGAATAACACAACTGCAACTTCACCAATAAAAACTCACAAGAATAGAGAAGAAAACATTCACAATAATAAACACAATATTTTTGGACAAATTGTCCGTGGAAAAACCCCGAAGGGAAAACCACTACTGCAGATGAGGAATTATATTAAACTTCAGCAAATTAAGGAATACAAAAACTGCTTGCCTCTTACTGGCAGAGCTCCGGCAATATTCTTCTCCGGAAATTCTTCCCTTAATTTCTCCTGCTGAAATTCCACAGCTGCTATCCCCAACGCTATCACTGCGCCCTTGCTAACACTGCAAGACTATTTGCTCTCACTGCAAATTTACTACTTGCTAACACTGCAAGTCTTTCTCAAGTATCTCTACTTGCTATCACTGCAAGTCTACTTGTTGTTATTGTTGTTCTCCAATTGCCCATTGCTCCCCTTTTATACTTTTCTCATTGGAAAACCAATGGCCATGATTTAATCTCAATCAATGGCTAAGATTAAATAGACTCTAAAAACCCTAACTAACTGGATTCTAGAATTCTCTAGGGGAATCAATTTATTTAATTACATAATTATTTAGACAACTCAGCCCTTTCTGGAGGTTTCTAGAAAATAATTAAATAATTAAATGACACTTCTAGACAATGGAGACACCTGTCCAAGCTACATAAATTAACAAATCCCTCAGCAAATCAATCATCGCGCTGATAGTCACATTCTTTATCTGTTGTCTCAGCCGTGGGATTATGCACCCTTAGCTTGTAGATGCAACGCATGTTGGCAAC
Source organism: Sequoia sempervirens (assembly GCA_007258455.2). Lineage (NCBI taxonomy): Eukaryota > Viridiplantae > Streptophyta > Pinopsida > Cupressales > Cupressaceae > Sequoia > Sequoia sempervirens. The sequence goes on from VDFB02353493.1 coordinate 426,582,419, forward strand.
CGATTAGCCAAGGCTTCTCCTTCCACTGCTCCATTTGCCAATTAGATCTGCATCCTTCATGTGCAAATCTACCCATGAGATTTAATCATCCACATCATCCGCAGCATACGTTGTCTCTCTCCTTCATTCCTCCCTATGAGAGCAGAGCTTTTATCTGTAATGTCTGCAGGAGAGGTGGAGGTTCGTGGCATTATCACTGTTCTGAGTGCCAGTACGATTCGCATGTGAACTGCACACGAATACCTTCCCTCAGAGAATCCCTGCTGAATCAAACTTCTCAAGCCATAAACCGGGCATATGTGAATTATGGTGGAGGGCGTATGGGCGGCTATATGCCTACAAGATCAGGTCCCGGTCATTTGGAGAGAGGTTTTTGGGATCATCAAATGCAGCAGCATCAACGTCCGCCATTCCAACACCCATATAACACGAGGGGTCCGGGTAATATGTTTGTGAGGCCAGTGATCGGAGCCATCATGCAGACAGTACTGGGGAGTATTCTACAACCTCTTATGAATCCAGGTGGAGGAGGAAACGGATGGGGTGTTTTGGATGGACTCGATAGTTTTGGGGATTTCTCTGATGTTATTGCATCTCTGTTTGGCTTTGGATTCTACTAAATCTTTATGAGTGTGCCAGGTATAAATTGTCTAGTGATTGGAAAAATGAGATATACGGGGTGTATGTGTTTAGTAAGTTGTGTCTAACTATATGGGATGGTAGAAGTTGTCTCTAGAGGGAAAAAAATAAAAATGTTATGTATCTTACTGTGATACATGATATTTAGTATTAGTGGGGTGAATATGTTTAATATTGATATATATGGGATGGTAGTAGTTATCTTTGGGGAGATTTTATATATTATGATCATTTTAACTAGCTAATCATTCCAATAGTTAGTTAGAGAAAAGTAGTTATCTCACATTTATGGGAGGGAAAGAGTTGTCCTTGATATGATTTTATATATTGTAATTATTCTAAGTAACTAGTCATCTCAGTAGTTAGTTAGAATAAAGTAAGTATCTCACATGTGTGGGATAGTATCAGCTGTCTTTAACAAGACTTTATGTATTGTAATGACTTTTCAAATGCAAGGTATCTTAGCTATTTGTAATTAAAGTATATGTTCTATTGGGAGGTTGCCCCTCAAAATGATACTACAAAGATAATAAAACATTTCATTTCTCTCATTTTATATATTTTTGCATGTTCAACTTATCTTGTCTTACATGTTCATTGCAAGTAGTATCAAAGATCTTTCTAGGGCCATTTTTATAAGTAGCTTTACCCATTTAGAGAAAATTCTATTTTTCCTCTACATATTCCCACCTCGCCCCAAAGGGATCTTCATGATCCAAAAAGTGGTTATAGCCCAATTACACTAAATCTATTACCTATGTTTTTCCAAAAGAAATCCTTCCTATTAGTTTCTTGTTTTTATAGTGGAAATCTTATGGTAGAGATTTTTAAATATCCTTAGAAGAGCTATCATTCTTGACTAAGATAGATTCTCTATAAAAGGTTTAGTATAATGAGGATTATTTTGACACCAATACCCAAGTCATAGATAAAATTTGTATATAATTGTGAACTTCCATGTATCTTTGGTTATATTGAAAAATCCCTGATTTTTTTTGCAACATAGCTCTAGGTTACCTTTGTCCATATGAATTTCACAATTCCCTCATAATTGACTATCCCTAGTAAGCTACTCACCACATACCTTCAATATGGGATGGCGGGCTATGGGTGCGGTCCTAATCCTCTATAAATAGCGCTCTAAATATTGGGTCAAAAGTATTTAAGAATATGATAAGCATATTATTTATTTCACAAGCTAGACAACATGATATAGTGCCTTCCCTATTATCCCTACCTATGTGTCATTTTTTCCTTAATACTATTGATCTATCTTTTCTTTGTGATAGGGTATTTTGCTATTTGGCATCAATTAGGGGTGCTTCCACAATAGTGGTTTACACTTTCAGGGAGATCCTATTTTTTGCTGAAATCACGTATTTTTAGAAAATATAATGATTTAAGCCTTGAAAATTTATATTTAAAGGATTCCAATTGAAGAGGGTTTGATCAAACCACCTTAGACCAAGCCCCCTTGGATAGAACCCTGCTAGTTTTAAACCATACCTATAACGGAGTCTCCTTTACACCTATCAAAATACTGATTAAAAACCACTTTTGATTTACCTTTTGGGGGATCAAATGAATCATTTAAAAAAAAAATTGTAAGTATGTAGTCCTTACTGTAAGCTTCCAAAAAAGTATAATTTTAATTAAATTTAATTTGATTATTATATTTATTTTTTATTTCTTGTGAATGTAGGTTTTTCATTGAAAATCAAGCTATTTGTTCTACACATGTGGAAAAATATAAGATTATCAAAAAAAATTTGAAAAATATGAGTGCACTAGATATTGAAGTCCTTGATCCAACAAAAAAATATGAATTTTGATACATACAAAAAAAGCTATGTGTTATACGGTTTGCCTATGTTTGAATTGTAATTGGTTTGACTTTGAAACTTGATTAAGGAAAAAATATCCAATAAAACACTATGAAACCAATTGGAAGCACTAGATATCGTAGTTACAAATCTAAATTAAAAAAAAAAAGAATTTTATCCTTCACTGAAAAAAAATTGTGTTATACGGTGAGCATCACTCCTTAAAAATGGTGTTTACTAAAAAAAACTAGTTTTCGAAGGAGATGGAAAAATAAGTGTAATCTAATTCCAAAAATTTTGAAAAAAATATATTTAGAATCTACAGAAAAATTGTCACAAATCACTAGTTTGCATCATCTTCAAATTCCTCACTGTTTAGCTGCTATAGGTGTTCAAAAGTGAATATCTAGTTAGAAAAAATTAGTTCAATGTCTAGTTTGACCAAAACTTGTAAACCAGTATTGTGGGATCACCCTTAGACAACTATCAATGTTCTCTCTATATAAGCACATTTATAGATTCTAGAGTATTCCAAACCTACAATTTTTTTGGTTGCTAGTTTAGTCTATCATCATTTTATCAGATCTAAAATTTATCCCAATCCAACCACAAATTGTTAGTTTTAATAAAAAAATTAGCCTAAATGGCATTAGATAGTTTAAAAAATATTAAGTCTAAATTTTCCTCTTTTTAGTGGATTGCCCTATTTTTTTAATCTTTTCCTCTTGATTAATTTTCTATATATTTATCATCACCCTTTTCTACTACCTTTGGTTTGTCTTTAATTTGATAGGTCACTATTCTTAGGAAAAACTAGAGCTTAATTTGTACTCCCTCAATGATTATATTGATCAAATGCAAACGAAAACCAATGTAAATATTAGGTATATCAATAAAAATATCTCCATGGTAATAGACTAGATGACATGATTTAAAAAGGTAATTTGTAATTCAAATAAGGGATAATACTCTAAATGCATAGTGAGGTACACCTCCTTCAATGAGGGTAGACTTCCATGCCCTCCTTAACTAGACTTCATTTCATTTATCTCATTTTATATATTTTTGCATATTCAACTTAGCTTGTCTTACATGTTCATTACAAGTTGTATCAAAGCTCTTTCTAGGGTCATTTCTATAAGTGGATTTACCCATTTAGAGAAATTTTTATTTTTCCTCTATATATTATCACCTCACCCAAGAGGGATCTTTGTGATCCAAAAAGTGGTTATATAACAACAATTGCACTAAATCTATTACCTATGTTTTGCCAAAAATATCCTTGCAGTTATTTTCTTTTTTTACAGCGAAAATCTTATGGTAGATATTTTTAAATATTCTTAGAAGAGCTATCATTCTTGACAAAGCTAGATTCTCCATTAAAGGTCTAGTAAAATGAGGATTATTTTGATGCCAATACCCAAGTCATAAATATAATTTATATCTAGGTGTGAGCTTTCATGTACCTTTGGTCATATTAAAAAATAATTGACTATCCCTATGAAGCTACTCACCACATACCTTCAAGATGGGATAGTGGGCTATGGGTATGGTTCTAATCGTCTATAGTTAGTGCTCTAAATATTGGGTCAAAACTATTTAAGAATATTATTGAGTTCAAAATCTAGACAACATGATATAGTGCCTTCCCTATTATCCATACCTATGTGTCATTTTTCTTTAATACTATTGATCTATCTTTTATTTGCAATAGGGTATTTTACTATTTGGCATCAATTAGACAACTATCAATGCTCTCTTGATATGGAAGCGCATTTCTAGATTCTAGAGTACTCCAACCTACATTTTTTTTGGTTGCTAGTTTAGTCTATCATCCTTTTCTTAGATCTTCTTTTTTTTTTAAAAAATTCCCAATCCCATTTTTTTGTCTTTGCCTCTTGATCACTTTTTTATGTATTTCTAATCACCTTTTTCTACTACCTCGGGTTTACCTTTAATTTGGTAGGTCACTATTCTTAGGATTAACTAGAGATTATTGTGCACTCCCTCGATGATTGAATTGATGAAATGTGAAAAAAAAATATGTAAACATTAGGTATATCAATGAAAATATCTCCAAGCTAATAGACTAGATGGTGTGATTTAAAGAGACAATCTCTAATTCAAATAAGGGATAATACTCTACTTTTGTAGTGAGGTGCCCCTCCTTCAATGAGGGTGGACTTCCATGCCCTCCTAAACTAGACTTCCCCATATTTGGTGGGCCAAATCCTACTAGTTGGATATACAAGGATGACTAATATTCTTTAGTCCATAAAATTTTCTAAGATCAAAAGGTATCTACACTACGCCCTTTTACTTGTAAAAAGAAGCCATTTAGTGGTTTCAATGGATTGATAGGACTTTATTATTTCACACATGATAAAAATTTCATAAGGGGGATTTAATATTATATGGTCCTAGTACATATGAAGACTTCATTGACACCCTCACTAATTATGTCACATTCAATACAAAATATCAAAGTGAGTTTGAAAATTTGGAAAACCAAACCCATGGCCTTGATGAGCTATTTTCTAAAGAAGTGGTCTCAAAGAGGAGCTTTGGGTGGAGTTTCTAATATTTAAACTAGGATATTATCACAATGAGCTCTAGCCTTGGATTATCTTTTAGAGGATAAATTTATATCTTATCCAAAAATCACCAGCTTTCCCTCTATCTTTAGACCCAAAAAATATGGATTATATTAGGGCACTAAACCCAACCCAATTCAATGAATATTTTGAAAAGAGATGGAAAAGAAAAAATTCTAATTGGATATATTTTAGTTGTGCTAAATAAAATAGGGAAAAGGTCAGAAATATTGAGGAACACTTATATCCCATTGACTCTGTAGAAGTTCTCAATGCTTGAATAGAATTGCTAGATTCAAAATGAGAGTTAGCTTCTAGAAAACAAGATTCTATTTTTATGCTCATATTTCTATTTATATTATAGTAGGATTCTCTTCCCCTAAACACTTAATGTCCTTGGCTACATCAAAATACAAAGGAAAGTGATTTTGATAGATGGTGCTAGTACTTGTAGCTTTATCAGTAGAATTTTTTTTTACACTACTATGTTTGTGCATGCAATAACTTTTAAATTATGGTGGCTAATGGTAATACTATGCCATATGGGGGTAATTTTTGCAATGTAAAAGTTACTTTGGGGGATTATCAATTAACCATGGTGTAGACACCTAAAATTTGACCTTACCCAACCACACATAATTTTAGCCTATCCTTAGCCTTATAATTTGAAACATAGGGAAAGGGAAACCTTGTAGATTTCACTGTAGGGTTTGAAAACCTTTCCCTAATTATAATCTAACAACCTTAGAAATATAGAATCTTCATACTAACTATAATCTAACCACTACCTTGACTAGTTACATGGTGTCTTCCTCCTGTTCATTATTTGATATATCCTCCTCTACTAAAAATGACCAATCTACTCCAATAGAAGGTGTAGCACCATTGGAAAACTTCACAAAATTGATCTACCACTTGGCTTGGTGCTTATAGAGGGATTAATTATAGCCTACAATAGAGATAATTATTAGTATCCATTGGCTTGTTGGAGTTATGTTGACTATTTTCTAGTTTCCCATCGCTAAGTGGAAATCATATCCCACCACCATGTCATATGGTTTACATCCCATGATACCATTGAGTACATATCAGATATTCTACCAAGACATATATCACATCATTCGATTCTATGGTCTCCAAATATATTACAACAAGCATGGATGATATGTTTGTGTTAACCATATGCATATGGGATATTGATAAACACATCTCACCTAGACTAACCCTAACACATTAATTATTATCATAGTGTTATCTTTGAATATCTTCCTTAGCCATAGGTTTTTTATTTCTCCAAAGAATGATATTTTTCCTTTCCTTACAACCAATCTCATTGTAGTATCTATTTTATCACAAAAATATCATTATAAAAAATAAGAATGATACAAAACATTTCTGGACTAGGTGTGTACATAATAATCACATATTTGTCCATGATCATTAATATTCCAATAGCTCTTTTATCAAAGTACATCCCCCTCCAACCTCGCATCTGTCTTCGACTTTCTTTCCTTCGTTGTATCATTATTATTCACAATATGTGACATGGTTATTAATGAGTGTGCTTGGATCTATATATTGCTATGTAGATAGTGACCTATCCATGGTGCATTCTTACTTGACATCTATTACAATTTTTTCTACCTTGTCCACATGAGAATTAATCTCTCTAAATACATGTTTTATGAAGTAATCTTCTAGCAATTCTATGAGAGGCCAACATTGGTTCAAAATGCTATTAATTTTCCATTTTGGAGTCCCTTTTTCTCCTAATTGCATTAATGTGGAGTCGCCCTCTGTTTGCACTTTTTAATTCAAAATCAATAAGATTCTTGCAAACCCAAGAGGAGTGTATGGGATTCTAGTCCATTATTTTTTCTTGTAATAAGACCTTTTGATGCTACTCCGACCAATATTCTTTATGATTTCTAATTACATAATTATCCCTTGAGACCTTGGGATTTCCTCTCGATGCTCTATCAAAATTAATTTTGCACCATCCTTCAAGGGAGATGTCTAGCTTATCCCATTATTTAGATTCAACGAAGGATTAATCCCTTCAACCCCATGAAATGGGTGGTATTGTAGGGTTGTTTTTATGACTTTAGAGTTAGGCACTTTATATTTAAAAATAAATATCATCTCTTAATAAATTTTCTTTCAACTATTTCTTCACATTATGAAATTAGATGCTTCTCCCCCTATTATTATTATAAGTTACATTTCTCAGGATGATAATTTTACAATGACACATACAAACTAAATAAAACTCCTATCTCCATTTTTTTATAATATCATAATTACTAACAAATTAATGACCTCAATCTTCATGATATGTATCCCAAAATTTAATGATTAAATTAAAAATTTCATCATAAAATTTATATGTAAATGTTGTATAGAGGCAATAATTATAGTTACAAACAAAATACAATTTTACCATAGATTAGATATATAAAAAGATACATTCAAATCTCTAAGAAAACCAAAATAAGATTCCATTAGAACCTCCTTCATAATGAAGAATTTTACTCTTGATTAACTTTAAACTTATCAAAAATAAATAAAATGTTATGTGAAGACAAATAATTATAATTACACAAGATGCTACTTTAACATAAGTCAAATATATAATAAAGTACATTCGAACCCCTAAGCAGACCAAAATAAGATCCCATTAGTACTTTCTCTAATAATCAACAGAGAAAAGTTCATCATGAACAAATACATAGAACCATGTTTTATGCTTGATTAACTCGAATTTTTTGGTCAAAGCTTGCACCGACAACATTCACGGTAGCATTCAGCCATCGGCACGTCTCGTCAATTAATACTATGGAACCTGCATTTCCGTGATGGGGAAGGAAACTCGAAAAGAATTTCAGTCACAGACGCAAACTAGGTAACCACGGGGTTAAATAACAGACATGAAGAAGGTGGATTACATTTTTCTTCCACAAACCATCCGATGTCATGTGACGTTTCTGGCTGTCCGCCACCATTAGTTTAAGGCTGAGAAACTAAAAAGCTTCAGAGTTGAAATGATTACAAGATTGAAGTCGTCACTTGGGTACTGTCTATTCAGTATTCAGACACCAAAACGCACCTTTCACCAAATCTAAATAGAGCACAGATATAAAACGTGCTGGTGCGTGGCTGTCAGCTTGCGGATACGCTGCCTTACAAATATGTATGTGTTTCATGCCAAGCTCTGCATTATATCATATTAGCTTGAAGTGGTTCAGCATAACATAAAGATTATAATGGCGGAACTTGATTGGCAGAGTTCTCTTAACCATTTCAGCCATGGTCATATCTTGGAGCTGAACACGTGCGAAGGAGGAGCTGCAAGACAACAGTGTTGCAGTGGATGGCTCAAACCTATTGAAAATGGATTGATATATAGTTGTAAGCTCTCTGCAATTTTTATCTTCACTTCATCTGTGCGCACATTCCCTTGCAGGTCGACCATCGTGCTCATAATCATCCGCTTATTTTGCTTTCTGGCCCGCGTGCTTATGCCTGTGCATGCATTGCATGTGGGCAAGTAATAGGGGATGGTTTTTCCTATAATTGTGAGCTTTGCCATCTACATCTTCATCCTTCATGTGCAAATCTGTCCATGGAATTTAATCATCAACATCACCAAAGGCATAAGTTGGCTCTCTCCTTCATTCCTCCCTATCCGAGCAGAGCTTTTACCTGCAATGTCTGCAACAGAGGTGGAGGTTCGTGGCATTATCACTGTTCTGAGTGCCACTACGATTCGCATGTGAACTGCACGCAAATACCTTCCCTCAGGGAATCCCTGCTGAATTATATTTCTCAAGACATATACCGGGCATATGTGAACTATGGTGGAGGGCGTATGGATGGCTATATGCCCAGAAGCTCAGCTCCTCGTCATTTAGAGAGACCTTTCTGGGATGTTTCCAGATTTGTTTCTTCTCATCGCCCATCTTCTATCAGCAGATGGCCCTCTTTTCAGATGTATGGGAAGATAGCAATGGAGGCTACTATGCACGCCGTACTGGACAATTTCACACTTGCAAATCCAGTAGGAGGAGGAAATGGATGGGGTGTTTTTGACGAACCCAACAGTTTTGGGGATTTGTCTGATACTATCGGATCTATATTTGACTACGGTTTCTTCTAAAAATCCCTGTGACTGCTGCACATATATAACATAAAAGAGGTTGGAAATACGAATAATATTGTAAAACAGTTTCAAAATGTGATAATTTATGTACGAGATGTGCAATTAATAGTTCGGTTTTTATATCTATAAGGGTATATTATTTGGCCATCAAAGTTCAAATCATGGTTGAGTGATTGTGTTAGCAGGGTATGTGTTTAAGCTGACTTCTTGTGTTTACAGGTTTGAACATGGTTATAATGTGTTGGGAGCTAAGCCTCGCTATACTGATCTCCCAATAAAGCTATTGAGCAGAGATCTCCTCTAAGTGGTCTCTTTAGACTTGAACTAGGATAAAAATCCTAACTTTACTAAATCAAAACAATAGTTAAGTTTTTATGTAAAAGGTGGTTATAAAATTTAAAAGGGTGAAAGTCTTTTATAAGGATCATGAAATGAATAATATAATCAATTGAACTGTTGTATTTTCTATTTTTTTTAATGGTTTATAAATGCAATTGTTTTATATGTATTTGATTATGGATTCTAAAATAATATTGAAGGGAGTAAAAGAGAATAGAATTAGAATAAAAAATAAATTTTACTATGCATTTCTTGTTGAATCATAATATAACATTACATGAGGTTTGCAAATTTCAATAATACATTTTAAAATAATCTTTTTTGGAAAACGACAAATATTTTTATTTAGAGATATTTTTTTATCTCTTTTGAATCTCTTAAAAGTTAGGTTTGATGTAGAGAATAATATTGGTTAAGGCAAAAGGGACACAAGGTGAAGTTTGTGAAGGCTTCTTTTACAAAAAATAGGTGTGATGGAATGAAATTAGAACATTACTATTTATGTGCTTGAAATAATTTATAAGCAATAGGAGGAATAGGGATCAACAATTTTTTATAGTTTTTAATGTTTTAGAAATACCAAAAGGTCCATATTAATTATTGTATTTACCATTCAATGTTGAACATGTAATATCTTAGCCTATATTTTTATTATTAAACAAGTCTTGGACTAATACTTTAAAGACAAATTTTGAGTCTAAAGTGGTTAGTATAAGTACATAACATAGTTGGTGAGAAGAAAGACTTTGAATCTAGAGTTATAGTTCTAAACCTATCAATTCAGTGTTTTAATTATGCAATCTTGCTTATGCATGTCACTATGAATAAAAATTTAAAGGTTGCATTATTCAAACCTAACATCTTATTTATCCATGGGTTTTAAAAATATGCATGAAAACTTTAATTATACTAAAGGTTTTTGTTAGATTTTGTGAGAAGTGAGAATTGAGCCACGATCATGTCAGTCATAGATCACATGCAACTTCACTCAACAGATGATCAAAGATCAAAATAGCAGAATGAAGAGAAATATGAAATGAGAGAAAAATAGAGACAAGGAAAGTCAAATTGTAGAATACTCTCATAGAGCAATCGCCGAACTAGTTGAACTAGTGAAGGTGAGAGGAGAGTGCTCAATATATAGAAAAATAAGAGCAAATACATCCAAGAGGTTCAATAACTCCTACTACACATAAAAGGTGGGAGGTTGCCACCTACTTGGTAAATGAAAAAACATGTGGCATAACCTCCTTAGGTGAAGACAAAAAGGAGGTGGCACATAAAGCCAAAAGAGGGTGAGAAACCCAACTACCCCATAGCCTACCTAGGTAAAAACATAATAGTGGTTATGAGAGGTGGTACAACAAGCCAAAAGAGGATGTGTAACCCAACTACCCATGTGTGGGGAGAGAGTAACATTTAGTTGATGTATTTCACCACATGTTCTCATATTAACCATACCTAATAAACCTAAGCAAGCTTAAATAATATGTGTAGGAAAAAATAAATTCCCCTAACATAAGGAAAATAAAGAACCTACACTAACACCCCCCCTTAAGCATAGCTTGTTAGAGTAATAAGTTATTATGCTTAATTAATTATATCATATTGATTAATTAATTAAGTCACTTATTCCTCTTTGTTACTTAAGCTAAACTTAGGCACATTAATAATTAATTAATTATTAATTATTAAGTGTGCACATTAGGGTTTCATTTAGGGTTTCCCTTTTAGGGTTTCTTGATCTCCTTCATAAGGATTGATCTCTTTTCTAATCATTGATTCTCTTAATGCATTTTTGCACTTTGAGGTTACAGAACATCTTCTTTGGTTCTTCATATCTTTTGCATGTGACAGGTATCCATCTTGCATGCAGGTGATCTTGGTTTTGTAACATAGCTTAGGTGGGTGAAAAGATGGGTCCCGACAAATGAGGTCATGTTAGGCACCCATGTACATAGAGATCCCCCCATAAGAAGAAGCCCCCCCAAAAGAGGAATAGCCCCACTAAATAGAGAGAGTAGAATGAAGGACTAAGAAGACCCTCCTATAGACACCTGTCAAACCCCAAGCAAAGCTCACAGATGAAGGAACTTGCTTTCTGTGAAAGGTTTGGTGAAGATGTTTGCAGTCTGCTCTGATGTAGAACAATACTTAAGAACAATGATGTCTTCCTGAATTAGCTCCTGAATGTAGTGCATATGAATCTCAATGTGTTTCGTTCGTTGATGATGAATTGTATTCCTTGAGATTTGTATTGCACTCTGATTATCACAAAAGATGACTGTAGGATTTTTAACTGAAATATCAAACTCAGTAAAAATATTCTTAAGCCAAATAGCCTCAATGGTGGCATTAATGACCCCTCAATACTCAACCTCTATAGATGAAAGAGCAATTACAAATTGCTTCTTGCTCGACCAACAAACTGGACCAAAACCAAGTGAGAAGCAATACCCATAAGTAGACTTGTGATCTTGATAATCGCTTTCCCAATCTAAATATGTGTGTCCCACCAAGTCAATATCCATGCCCGCTGCATACTAAATCCCATAATTGTGAGTATCCTGAATGTAGTGAAGGATCCACTTAGTTGCTTTCCAATGCCACTCATGTGGCTCCTACATGAATCAAGAGACCATGCCCACATCATATGAAATGTTGGGTCTCATATGAGTCAAGTAGATGAGACTCCCAACAAGTTGTCGATACAAAGTGCCATCAACCAACAGTGAAGAACACTTAGCCTCAAGTTTGAACCCTGACAGAAATAGAGTCAGTGCAGGCTTATAGTTAGCCATGTGAAATCTGGAGAGCATATCAAGTTCATACTTGGGTTGTCCAAGGAAGATGATTGAGTGATCTCAATCCCCAAAAATTAATGCAAAATACCTAAGTCAGACATCAAAAATATGTCATGTAGAGCAGTTTTCACTGCCTTGATGGTGATGAGTGACTCCCTGTGATCAATAAGTTATCAACATAGAGAACCAAGAATGTGAGAGTGTCATCCTGTTGCAAAATGTATATGTTCAAATCAGAATTGCATCATTTGAAACCAACTTTCAAAAGGAAGGAGTCCATCTTGGCAACCAAGCTCGAGGAGCCTATTTGAGGCCATAGAGAAACTTTCAAAGTTTGCACACAAGTGAAGGATCCTGTACAAACCCCTATGGCTGCTCCACGTAGATTTCCTCCTAAAGGTCACCATGAAGAAAGGCACTCTTCACATCCATTTGATGAACTTCCCAATGATGTGTTGCAACTATAGCAAGGAAAAGTCAGATGGAATTCATCTTAGCAACTAGTGCAAAAGTTTTAGAGTAGTCAATGCCGGGAACCTAGGAGAAGCTTTTTGCTACCAAGTGAGCCTTGTACTTGTCAACCGACCCATCTACTGCAAATTTAGTTTAATAGATCCACTTGCATCAAAAAAAAATTCTTCCCTTAGGAAGAAGGAATAAATCCCATGTGTGATTCCTCTCTAAGGAATTGAACTCTTCTTACATTGCAGCATCCCACTCAGGAATACAAAAAGCTTCTCAAAAAGATAATGGATCAGAAGTTGAAGCAATGTGCTAAAATTTCAACAAGGCTAGAAGGTTTTCCAATTCACCAAAAGTGAAAAAGTGTGACAAGTTATTATTTTCACCAATGCATCATTTGAGAAACTTTCATTCTACACCAAAAACCTTTGTCAAATATGATTTGAGCACCTATATTCAAGCAATCAAATCTAGGAATAAAAACCCTTGGGTTTGTTGGAGATTAGAGGATGAAAACCTTTTGGTTTCAAAGATAAAAAGATAAAACCTATTTGGCTCTATATGACAATCTCACTAAAATTCATGAGTTGTAGGTTCTAGTTGTTTTTTGTGGTTTTAAGCATAGTAGTTTTTGTTCTTGTTGGTGTTATTATAGTTGTTATTTATGTTACTTTTGTTGCATATTTTGATGTATTGAATTTATTTTATAAATAAATAAAAATTTGTGGAATCTATATATTTCATTTATTGGTTGCATTTGTTAATGCGAGTTATCGATATTAATGTAAAATTATGGAGAAATTTTGGTTTTTGCAATATTTGGTTAAAATTTATAAATATAAATCTTATTTTTTAAAATTATTTGTTGGGGTTGCTATAGGTCCATTTTGACACAAGCCTTTAGTTTCCATACATTTACAATATTGTCCTTACATCAAAGAACGTGCTTAAGTTTCCCTACAACCTAATGGAGAAATAGAAAAAGGAAAGATTCAAGAATGGGAACTCAACCAACATGCGGTACTTGGACTTAGAAGAACTAGCAAGGTGGAAATTAAAAAGAAAACTGACTATTGAACAATTCATTTAAACAATTTATTGGTTGCTTGACTAAAAAAGCATTGTTCAAATGAATTGTTAGAGCTTGTGCATATTGATCTGTGTGGTCCCTCTAAGGTTAGAAGTCTACAAGGTTACAGGTATTTCATGTTACTCATTGATGATTATTCTAGAATGGTATGGGTTACTTTCTTAAGAGAGAAATCTGAAGCACTGGAAAAGTTCAAGATCTTTAAAGCTATGGTTGAGAATGAGACAGGTTTGAAGATTAAGTGTCTGAGATCAGATAGAGGTGGTGAATTCACTTCTGGTGAATTTAATTCTTTTTGTGAAGAACATGGAATAAGAAGACAATTATCTGCATCGTGGACCCCTCAACAAAATGGAGTTGTGGAAAGGAAGAATAGAACAGTTGAAGATGCTGCTAGAACAATGATGCTGGAAGGAAATGTCCCTCATATCTGTTGGAGAGAATTTGTTAGTACTGTTGTGTACATACTCAACTGAGTACAAATCAAAGGTGATACTGGTAAGACCCCTTTTGAGCTATGGACTGGTCAAAAGCCTATTGTTAAATACTTCAAGATATTTGGAAGAGGATGTTACATTAAGAGAGATGAAGACATAGGGAAGTTTAATGTTAGGAGTGATGAAGGTATCTTTTTGGGTTATTCTACTAAGAGCAAGGCCTACTAGTGTTACAATAAAAGATTGAAGAAAATGGTTGAAAGTGCAAATGTTAAGGTTGATGAAGACTTTGGTACACCATCCAGAACCTGTGGATATGAATTTGATGATTAGAATGACAGTGCAAATCAAGGAAAGCAAGATCAAACTACAAATCAAGTGCAAATCAATTCAGAAAATCAAGAGAATGAAGAAGGAGAATTGGTGAAAACACAAAAGAAACTAAAGTTGAAGAACAACCTAAGAAGACTTTGAGGTATGTTTAAGATTGAATCATTCAGAAGATTAGATTATAGGTAATAAGAACAAAGGTGTCTAGACTAGGAGAAATATTGCAGAGGAATATTGCTTGATATCAAAAAGTGAGCCTACTAGTGTGAATGAAGCATGTAAAGATGAGCATTGGGTTGAAGCAATGAAAGAGGAATTGAAACAGATTGAAAAGAATGATACATGGATTCTTGTTCCTAGACCTAAGGATAAGAATGTTATTGGAACTAAATGGGTTTTTAGAAACAAACTGAATGAGCAAGGTGAAGTGATTAGAAACAAAGCAAGACTGGTATGTAATGGATATTCACAAATGGAAGGAATTGATTTTGAAGAGACCTTTGCCCCTATTGCTAGAATTGAAGCTGTAAGATTATTTCTTGCCTATGATGCTCACAAGGATTACAAAGTTTATCAGATGGATGTCAAATCAGCTTTTCTAAATGGTGAATTGGAAGAAGTGTATGTTGAGCAACCTGATGGATTCCAGTTGACTGATAAGGAAGATATGGTGTGTCGGTTGAAGAAAGCATTGTATGGACTCAAGTAAGCCCCTAGAGAATGATATGCAAGATTGGACAAGTATTTTTTGAAGCTTGGATTTAACAAAGGTACTGTTGATAGTAATTTGTATTTCAAGAATGATGATAAAGATCTAATTGTTGAAGTCTTTGTTGATGACATTATTTTTGGAGGAGATGATTCCTTGTGTATGAAGTTTGCTAGTGAAATACAAAATGAATTTGAGATGTATATGATTGGTGAGATGAAATTCTTTTTGGGATTGCAAATTACTCAGTTATATAAAGGAATATTTATATCTCAGTCCAAGTATGTGAAAGAATTGTTGAAGAAGTTTGGTATGGAAGATTCAAAGCCAATTGGTACACCCATGGTGACCAGATGCAAGTTGACAACTGATGATGATTCTTCGAAAGAAAATTAGACAAGATATAGATCAATGATTAGTGGATTGTTGTACTTAACTCAAACCAGGCTTGATATCATGAATGTTGTATGTATTGTTGCAAGATTTCAAGTTGATCCAAAGGAATCTCATGTGACTACTGTGAAGAGAATTTTCAAATACTTGAAGGGAATTGTTGATCTTGGCCTATGGTATCCTAAAGATGATGATCTTACTTTGAGTGCCTTTACTGATGCTGATTGGGCCATAGATGTAAATGACAAGAAAATTACTAGTGGTGGAGTGTTTTTCTTGGGTAAGAAGCTAATTTCATGGTTAAGCAAGAAGCAGAATGTCATTTCTTTGTCCACTATTGAGGCTGAATGATAGGCTGGCGTTAGGTCCCATTACTTTAGAATATAAAATTCAATTTATCGACTGGGTAGTGTTCAAGGAAATTTGCAATAGAAGAAGTCCAGAGTATCTCCCTTAGGTTTTCTAACATTTAAAAACAACTTAATATTAATTCTAACTTCGAACTGTCTAACTATAAAATTGTAAAGAAATTTATTCCTAAGAAAACATTTGGCTCCTTTGATATAGTTGATTTGGCTTTTGTTCAAGTAGATTTGGGATGCATACTTGTGGTTTTTGAATGGGATCATGGAAAAATTGATTTTGAACAATGTTCTGATTTGGGATGATGTTCAGATTTGGCATGATAGGTTGAAATTGAACATTGTTGGTGTTGGGAATCACATTGCCTTGATTTAGGTAACTTTGATTTTGCATGGTGTTACCTTGACTTGGATTAATACACGGAGTTGTTAACATCTTGTTTGGATTTTGAACAAAATTTGTATGATTTGCAAACATATTTATCCCAAAGTTTTCTGAATTCATGTTTTGTAAGTTGTACTTGGTACATTCACATTTGGCATGTTGGGATTTGATGAGATGACATTGTTCATTTGAAGAATCATGCATTGATTGTTTGGTGGACAGACTTGTAATTTTGGACTTGGGTTTAAATCCACCATTGGGAAAGGTGTTCCAAACTTTTGAATGGGCATACTCACACTTGTACTATTGACATTTGTTGAAGGTAATGATCCCATGTATGGTTTGTATAGATGTGAGTGTTGATAATCAATCGGCATTGTAAGGCTTTGATAGCTCAGTTGACTTGGATTACTCATGATGTATGGATTAAGTTTATATTCCATGTTCCTCTTGTGTTTTGACCTTGTTTGCAAAAGTGACCTTTAAGGTTCTTAGGACCAATGACAAGATGAAGGATGAAAATGGGAAATGATATGAGTGTTGAATGTTTAGGGACTTTGGATCAATGCTAGACTTAGGGTTTGATTTTGATTGGTTTGATTGTATTTGGATAATGAACTTGTAAACCCTAAGATGTTAGATGTGATCTTAGGATGAACTTGTTCAAAGGATTGCTAATTCAATTAAATGTATGAGAAAGGATGTATTCCCATACACCTAACTAAACAAGGTGATTTTGATTTTGAAGATTTATCCAAGTCTAGAATGATGTTTCCAAAGCTCTAAAGTTGTTTGGTGGGATGGGTGAAATGTTTGATTTGATTCTAAATGAACCTAGGAAGGACTTTTTCACTAGACCAAGATAGTGAAGAACATGCTTTTCTCTAAGAGTAATTCAAAATCAAAAGACCAATGTTTGCATGAAAAACATATGACCAAAAGATGACAAGCACATATGCGGGGTTCAATTGATTTAATCCTTGCTTAATGGATTCTTTTTACCACAAACACACTCTTGATCAAATTTTGAATCTAGATTTCCAATGTCTCAACTTTCCCCTTATCCCGCAAAGTGTATTATGCAAAAACCAAGGAAATTTGAGGCAAGAGTTACCTATTGTTGACCTTAGTAGGAGAAAATTGAGATGAAATCCAAATGCTTAGAAGCATCTAAGGATAAAATCCCAAGGGCAAGCAATAGCATATGAATTTTTTCAAGGATATTTGCTTCTCCTAAAGGGTTTGAGATTTGAAGCTCATGTTGAATGTTGGTTTTCCAATGTTTTCAAATTGACTCGTAAGCAATATAACATCCTAGCTCAATTGGTACATTTTTCTTGGTGGGCTTGCCCCATGCCCTTCGTAGTAGAAGAGATGATTTTACATGCAATCAAGGAAAAAATATAAAAGTATGTTAAGAATGAAGTCTTAACCTCTATATTTTAACCAAGATTGGACATGGCAAGTAACTTATTGGAATCTAAGTTCCAATGCACCACTTCGATAAACTCGTTGGATGGACTGGTTGTTTACTACAAACAACAGTTTTAGTTCAAACTTTCCATTCGTGGAGATTGACCCATATGGCAAGAGTCCCCTTTCAGATCCATCTTGTCGGAGCCAACTGCGTGATACTGGCATTTACTCCAGTACCCACATTTATATCCCGATTGGAAATACTCTTGGCTTTAGAGTGTTACTGGTTGAGTCATTCCCTTGGGTGAGTACTTTTTCCCCAAGGCAGGCCCTCTAAGATAGACAAAAGCGAGTAAACATATTCATAGTTTGATCAACCTTTGTTTAGAAACAAAGGGAGAAAACATGCAATAAGTTTACTCAAACTTGCAAGGTGTTTTGTTCAATTTTAAACCCAAAATGAAGTGTGGAGGCAATATTTTATGCAACTTAATGTCATCAAAAATACTTTTGATTCTCAAGGTCGTCGTGAAGCACGAGAGAAGTGCATACGCCTTTTTAGATGAGATTATTTTGCAAAAAAGATTATAAAGCATAAAAGACATGTTCATTTCAAATCCCAAAGCAATGATGAGTTTGTTTTAAAACACCAATATCAAGTGTGAAGTTTGTTTGTTCAATTTTAACCAAATCCAAAAGCTAGTGAGTTTCTAGAGTTCAATTTTTAGCCCAACTTTGAAAAAAAATCAATGATCTAATTGGCCTAAAACAAAAAATAAAATCAGTCACGGATGCTCTAGACTATTAAAATAAGCATTGAAAAATGCTCTTTTCAAGTTCCAATTCAAGGCCCACTTTCAACTCAAGAATTTTCCAAAGATTTTTTTTTTTTACGCTTCGATTTTGCGAGTTCTCTGTGTAAACGAAATCCCTCCTTCCTTCCTGCAAATAGTACAAAATTATCACAAATAAGAAATATTATATGTGAGGAGACAATAAAGCATCCAACATTATCACACCAAGAAAATTTATGCTTGTCATGCCAAGTATTTGCGAAAGAAAATAATGGTTAGAGCATTAAAATTTAATCAACACACAATGCCAAATGAACATTTACAAAATGATGATGCAGAAAGCTAACCTTTGGATTGAAATAATTGGCTTGTTTGAAAGCTATTATTTAGGAGGCAAATGATGTTCACGAGGATCAACAACTAATCAATTTAAAACTGATCACCTACCTACATCCATTTAATGGATCAAAGTGTTGAAATAACTATTGTTTAGGCACAACAATATCTCTGCAAGATAGGAAATAAATGGTGATATGACCTTTCAAATTTGATTCAGGTGGATTTAGACCATACATATGATATACTAGGTCAATTTTAAACTCGAATTCAGTTTAAACATAAGTGGATATGAACAAGCCTATACATCAAAATTTATAACCACTCATGTTCAAGGAACTAAGAATGCCGCCTGGCTAAATCTCTAATTGCTACGTGGATAGCAATAAGAATTGTACATCACTAGACATAATTAATACGCATCACCAACAATATTTATAACCAACCAACAACAATAATTGCTATTCATCACTAATACTGAAGCAAACTAAGTTGTTGGGCCATTCAAATAGATCAACTTGCTTGCAGGAAAATCCTTGGATCAGCGAATAAAAAGAAAACATAACACAATTAATATAGATTGATGCGAAAGACTACAAAAATATTTTGGTTAGAAGAAAATCCCATCATGCAATTAATAAGTATTGGTGTGAAATCCTGCAGAAATATTGGACCAATGTTTTAGATCTAGTAAGGAGCAGTGTCTGTAATATTCTTTGTTGTTAATGTTGCCCATTTATCTCATGGGCATGGTTGACAGCAACAACTGTGCCTTTCTCTATGCCGACAGCTTGCTAATGGATGCCCAAACAAACACACCAGATAATGACTTGACTTCACAATGCCTTTTGAATAGTTCCAAATAAATCCAAGCACAACAAGGTGCTTAGCGAGTAAATGACTAAACCTACACTAAACAATCAGAATATTAAGGAACGAGATTTACTGAAAAAGGCTCTTAGAAACTTTCAAGCTAGTGCAATCGTAGATGTAAAGCCAAAATTTCACAACATTTGATCAGTATTCTCGTAGCCTGCGCCAAAATGGGAGTTTTATTAGAAGATCAAAGCATTGTGAATATCAAATGATGCGAAATGTGGAAGCATAGACAAGGCGTGCGAACTGTTTTAACAAATTGCCTCATGTGGAAGCATAGACAAGGCGTGCAAACTGTTTTTGACAGATTGCCTCATGTGGAAGCATAGACAAGGTGTACGAACTATTTTGACATATTTCCTCAAAGTGATATGATCTCATGGATTGCAGACTTCATTCATTCTAATACATTGACCATTAAATATGAATTCATGAATGGACTAGATTGTTTTGACCGAATGAAGGGGGAATATTAAGCGAAAAACAACTAATGGGTAATCAATATAGATGGTGAGGAAGAGTGGAATGTGTCACTCGAGGTGAGACAAACACGCATATACGGAGGGGCCATGATTCTAACCTGCGTGTACAATGGGTCCTATGTATCTCAATGCTAGGCCCTCGATTCTCTGGCAGGCGTGGCTGGGACCTATTTTCCTCTTGCACGCCATCACTCAGTTCTTTACATGCATTATGGACCATGGATCATCAATCATCGCCAACCCATCAAAATGTGTTAATGCAGCAGCAAACTTTGAAAAGACTAGACAAGGAATTTACATTTTGAAAAAAAAAGCTTGCAGATCTGATACGTGCCTTAAATATCTTCCTCTCTTTTAATGTATCAGACTATAATAATCACACTCCGTCCTCTTGTAACTCTTATTTTTGGGAAGATGGGCATCATTTATGATAGGTGGATTGAGTATTGTAGAGAAACGAGCTGGGAAAGATGTGGAGCTTGTGTAATATTCAACGATGGGGCATTACTTTCTCAATTACCCACAATATGAAAGTTGCAGCAAAGCACAAAGTCCCCATGCTACAGATGCCATTTCATCGTAAAAGTGAAGAGTAGGCAAGAGGTTTATGATTTTAACTTGGGCAATGGGAATATGCAGACATGAAATATGAAGGTTGATGTGTGAAGGAACGAAGGTAGCCGTCAGACTTTGAGATCTCCTTGAGCTATCTTAAAAGGGCATTTCAACATAGAAAACTAAAATGTTAACTTCTGTAAATGTAAATGCAAACCAAAAAGCTACCCCAAACCCACCATTCAAATCAATGTTCAATCGATGTTCACAGAATTTCAGAAGCTCATGTCCCATCAATCAATGCTAACTTTTCAAATGATTACATCCCTTAAATTAGAATGATAATAGTAAAACAAAATCCAATAATGTCAAATACCTCAACAAAGTACCGAACTGTATGATGTTTTGAGTAAATACCGTCTTAGTCATAAAAAAAAACTATGTATATTTTATTTGTATTCAAAGTTTTGATTAATGTTGAACGTATTGAAATTTAGTTGACAGAAGAAAAAAAAATGCAATAAAGAAACTTAACAGATTTATGTGTTTGGCATTTTATACTGATTTTATAACGTCTGTCAATACTCGAATGTGAAAGCGATTAAGTCAAGCAATAACAACAATATCAAGAGCAACAAATCATTTTGAACCACAATATCATTCATAATGATATAAAGCAATGCAGTTAAGTGATAAATCAAGAATTGGAATGTAAATATTGATTGCTCCAATGTGAACAATCCACTTGGAGGGACAACCTGTTTACAACATATATGTCATTGCAAATAACCTGCAATCCAAAACATGTTTTCCTGCAATATCTGCCCTCCTTCTAGCACCATTATGTGAACCCCAAATCTGCATGTTCTTCAAACAATGACCACCATTGGCTTGGTTAGTCAGCTCAAAACAAGCAAACCCAAGATTCCTATGAAATAATAAATCATGCTTTAAAATGCAAAAAAATTACAAGACAAACTAAGGCATATAAAACATGAAATAAATCCTATCTCATAGTGGATTGGCACTTCTATGGAAAGAAGCCCTTTCCCAATCCTTTGCTAAGCTCCAATAATATGTTGATGATCAATGATGATGGGAAAAATCAGTTCTCAATTGAAGAGAGTGACTTTGCATTAGCTTTTGTGGATGAAATGCTAAGATTGTGGAGGATTTGATGAAGGATGAAGCCTTTCATTTATAGATTATTTTGATGAGAGAAATAGCCAAATGGATGAACATGGGACAAAGATTTAGCCAATGAGATGGAGCCACTTGTCAACTTGTGATAGGATGAGGAATGAGCACATTTTGGTCAATGTGCCAAAGAGGGGGAGATTCAAATTTGAATTTGAGAGTTAATGTTGAGTTTGACCTTTGCAAGGGACATGTAAGAGCCATGTAAGAGCTCATAAATACTTTGTTGGGTGTACATGTCCACTTGTTTTTGAATTCAAACTTGAGGGAATATTCCTCAAAGATGCCATGTTGATGGAAAAATGTTGATTTTATAAATGAATTAAAATGATTTATTGGTGCAAGTGGGAAAAGCTAGAGGATGTGATGGGTGATTAGGTTAGGTTAATCAAGATTAGATTAGCTTAGATGATGTTTAGGTGATTTTGACCAATTTGATTTATTTAAATCAAAAAGGGATGGAATATGCATTTGGACTTCAATTAAATAAAGTTTGGTTTATTTAATTAAAAGGTTGATGTGAGACATAAATTAAACAAAATTGATTTATTTAATTTAAATGGATAACCTTAGGAATAAAGACCTGATTTACCTGGTGAATGGATTTGATGTGTTTGATTTATTTAATGAGTGGATGAACATGAACTTGGTTTACTTGATGAATGAACCTAATTAAATGCATGATGCTAATTTTGCATGTCTACAGAAAGCATGATAATTGAATTAAAAATTACATAAATGATTAAACTAAGAAGCTGAAAAATTATAAAAGAAGAAAAACTTATAACAATCCATAAAACATCTTCTTAACAATAAAGATTCTAACAATTAATAACAGAAACTACAAAAGTAAAAGACAACAAATACTTCAGAATTAAAATTTCATAGCAGTAAATTCAATAATTCTCTACATAACAACAATATAATAAAAGAAAACACTTATCTACTTAAGTCATCTCCCGTCGAGTGGCCAGCTCGTGGCTAATCACATTCGTTCTCAACTCACATTCACAGTTATTTCAGAAATGCTTCTATCAACCATAATTATCATCCATAACTCATAACTTAGAAATTTTAGATAACAATCTCTTTATTCATAGACTTCGGAAAACATTTTGATAGTATAACATTACTTTTTCACTGTATGTTTTACTTTTGGAGATCATGTCTTTTATAGAAAAACTCTAACTACATCCTATATTTCAGATGGTATGGATAATCATTGAAAATATCTAAAATAGATCTACGAGTAACTCGTATGTCTTTAAAACTCATTACAAAAGTATTTAAGAGGCTCAAATCGAGCCATAAAGTTTTTGACTCAAACGATAACAAAAATAAAAAACTTTAAATTGTAACTATATCTTTGTTCCATCACCCTAAAGTTCTAGAGCATATTTCCAGCATATATCTTCAACCTGTTCTAGAGCAGGTGTTGGTTGAATGCTTCTAATCTGCAACTTGATGACCGATTATTATCTACAAAACACTTAAAATAACCCATTAAATCTGTATTGGCAAAATACTTCAAGAAATCAAAAGAAATAAAGTTTATACAATTTCTCACTAAAAACTAAGCAATTATTTCTCCTAAAATTTAATTAATTGGCAAAGGATAGGGAATTGTATATATGAGATAGGTCTTTATGGTATTATCATGATGAGGTTATTTTTACCTCATCATTTCTTCCCCTTCCTAATTCTTGGCAGGTCCTCCTATCCCTTGATTATAACTCTGCCCTCTATTCCATTCTTCATATTTTACACTAATATCATACAGATCTCTTGTTGTAACATCAAAGTTTACAAGGGTATGATGGAAACCTCTATGAAAAGTAACTCCCCCTTTCCATTCACTGAAGATTCTATCATCTTGATCTGTATTAACATGGAAAGTAGGGGCTGGATATAGCAATAAAGGAGGTTTGTACCTCATTCCTATCCACTTTGTTTTGAGATCTTCCAAAATTTTGGCCAAGGCATCTGCTCTTCTGAAGGACCATTTGATGCTAAGAGGAGAGATCACCTCTCTTTTCTTTAGATATATAGGTAATGGAGTGTATCTCTCTTCACATGCGTGCCAAGCCCTTCCAACCAATTGTTTCCCTTGTTTTAGAAATTATTATAACAGACTTGAAGGCTATCATCATACCTCCCCTTCATTTTCTCATCTAATAGAAGAGCTACAAATGTCTTCTTGAAAGCTGTTGGTCTACTATTTGGAGATCTCATTTGAAGTCATATACTTTTCTCTGCTTGAGCATATTCCTTATTACGTTCTTGCCAATGGATTTGATTCCGCATAGTAGACAGTAGAGATCTTAATTGCACCTCTCCCACAAAAAGATTAACAATGAAAATAGTATGCTTTTCTAATAAAAGATCATGAGTAAAGAATCCACAGAGCATATCTTGCTCTTTAGGCCTTGAGTCTGCAAATATCTTAACAAATTCTTTATCATTAGGTTCATGAGGCTGGTCATTGTAAATTCTGAGAAATTTCCATCTCTTCCTTATTTTTATGCAACTGACTTCTTAACTCCTCTATCTCTAGTTTCAATTTTTCCAATTTTGTATTAATATTTTCAGTTTCAACTATTTCAACAGCTTTATTGATAACCGGAGACAAATTTCCTAACATATTGTCATCAACCTCCATAGGAAGTGGAGATTGTCCCCTTTTTGTTTCCTATTTTTCTTGTTCTAGGGCTTCTTCTTCAGACACTAAATGAAAATGTACTTCTTTAACAGAAATTTCTTTTTCTGAGGATTGGTGAATCAACTCCTCAGTTTCCAAGGTTTTCTTTTTCTTTTTAGATTTTGACCTATTCCCTTTACTCTACACTGGGGTTCCTGTAGATCCAAAGGATAATATTTTGCTCTGCCTTAAAGGAGGAGTATCCTGATAATTTAAAATTGTTGGGGCATTTTGAAGAATGGTCCTTCGTTTCCTCTTCTTAACAGGATTAGTATCCACATTTGGATTTATTATCTCCACATCTTCTGACTGGCCTGGAGTTTCAAACTCCTCATTTTTAAATTTTGGCACTTCCTCACCAAGAATGGTGGGAATTTGGGTTTCAGGAGCCTTAGGGTCTTCAGGGGAAGTTGCTCCAAAAGGTGAAGCAACTTGTTTTGAAGATTCTCCTAGTTCTAACTTCCTTCCTGGTGTAGGTTTGTCATACTTCCCAAAAACAATCTCCCATTTGCTTCTAGGTTTCTTACAAAAATGATATTTACAAATTAATTGAATTAACCCATGATGCTTTAATGGCCCTGAACTAGTTTTATATATTTCTATTGAAAAATTAATAGAATCATTCAAGAAATGAGGCAAATTAACCCTTAGAGTAGGGTTTTCCTTCCCATGCTGCAAATGTATTAACATGCGGAATGCAGGTCCTACCATAGTAGTAAGTTGACCTTCACAAGTAAAATACTTAATAATCCATGCAACTGTAGTACCCCAGGGTTCTAATATAGAAGCTCGTTGAAACCCCTTATTTTTTCCCCTAGTACTAATAACTATCATGGGCTGAGGGTCCCCTTGTCTAAGAAACAATTCTGATAATTTCTGATATGTGATTTGTGTTGTTTATGATATTTTAATGCCAGAATTTTCTAACCCTGAAAGAGAAGAGATAATTTTTGAACTCACCTTGAAACGCTTCCCATGCAGTATCACCTGACCATTAGAGTAATTTTCCACAAATGCATTCACCAACTTTTCATTATACCCTTCAAACTTTCTGACAAAATCCAACCAACCCACTTCCTCAAATAGATAAGAAATGTTACTTAACCCCAACAATTTTTTTGCAGAAGCTGGCTTGGATTTCTTCCTTGTACTGCCCATTTTTGTCTTGTCTCTACCACCCTGCTGCAAATTTCAATAATCTAGAAACTTGTGCACTAATGTTTTTGAAAATATGATCACACTATAATTATTTACTCTACTCTTGCTCAGAGCTTGCCGTGTAATAATGTTAGTTTGCATGAAGGGTTGTAAAAGGAGTAGCGTACTTAGCAATTAATCACCAAGTGGCTCAATTTACTAAATTGGGAAAGGAAACTCGTGCCAATCAATTATATTTTATTCTAAAATAACTACTTATTCAAAGGAAAAATTTGTACTTACTTTCATTCCATGATCGCTTGAAGATCTCATACCTCTACCGATTTGACAAGATGATGCAAGGGTATTGGCTGAGGTGACGGTTCAGTTATTATGACATGAATGAGGAAACTCATGGATGACGAAGTCATTAATGAAAAAAAGCTATTATGGCGGCTTTTATTTATAATGGAAAAAGAAGGTGTGTGTACCAATGTACGATAATCAAAGCATCGAGGAAGATTTGAAATTTTTTAGAATGGAGGTGGCGGAATGAAAAATGGATAAGTTTCGAAGCACGCGTAAGGTATGCACTCGAAACAAAGAAAGTGGATAAGTTTCAGAGCATTGCCGAAAGATGCAGCTAGAACGGTAACCAAATAAAAATTCTGAAGCATCGTCGAAAGATGCAGCTGGAGCAACAACCGAATGAAATTTCTGGAGCATCATCGAAAGATGCAGCCAGAGCAGCAACTAAATGAAAGTTTTGGTTGAAAGATGCAGCCGGAGTAGAAACTAAATGAAAAACACCAATTAACTTGAACTTCAGGAGTTTATATCATTCTACAAGAACATCCTTCCAACTTGGTGGGCTGAAGAGCAGGTTTCAAAGCATTGGGCGTTCAGACGGTCAAGTTCCAGAGCACTAGCCAGCTGAACCATCAAGTTCCAGAGCATCTTGGAATGGTGCTCCAGAAGTTGTTATTCCTTTATGAGAGGTCCTGCAAAATGAAAGCATGTGTTAAGTCTAAAATAAAAATTAATGAAAAATGCTTTGAAAATAAATTTGGTACACATGTCTTTTTATTACAACTTTTCATCATATTTGTTTTTTTTTTTTTTAGATAACAAATCAGGTAGACTCTGCCTTGGCAGAGTCAATGCATTGGATTTCTCCCTGCATTTCTACCAAATTTGTAAATTCTTCTTTATTAACTGGTTTATGATAGATATGTAAGTGATGACCATTAACTAAGAGAGCTCGTAAATCACCATCAATGGGTTTTAACTGAACTGTGTCATTCGAGAAAACTTCAAAAATTTCATATGGCCTGAGCTAATGAGTCCTGAGTTTTTCTTTATGGTCTTTATATCTTGAATCAAATAACAAGGCCTAGTCACCATTATGAAATTCTCTTTCTTTAATATATTTGTCATGCCAAACTTTTCGTTGATGTTGAACTAGTTTAGTTTGATGGACAACATCTAAATGAAGCTCATCCAACTCACTTAACTGTAAAACTCATTCTATTTGAGCTCGTTTCAAATCTAGACCCAACTCCATAGCTATACGTAGGGTTTGGAGTTCAAACTCAATGGGGAGAAGAGGTTTCTTCCCAAAAACAAGCTCATAGGGGCTGAATCCAGTTGTAGATTTCCATGTTGTATTGTACGCCCAGACGGCTTCAGGCAATTTCCTAGCCCTATCTCTTCTTTCTGAAGAGACAGTTTTTGTCAATATGTTTTATAACTCCCTATAGTCACCTCTACTTGACCATTTGCTTGAGGGTGATAAGGGGATGACTTCTTATGACTCACTTGAAAATGGTATGTAAATGCTAGGAGAACTTTGGACATAAATTGGGGTCCCTGGTCTATAACGATAGTTCGGGGGGCTCCAAATCGAAGAAAAAAATTATTATAGAGAAAATGAGCAACTTGCTCTTCTCTAGCAACTCGTAAAGCTTGAACTTCTGCCCATTTCGTCAGATAATTGGTACAAAAGTTTTAATATGTATTCTTTCCCTTGAGAGGAAGGATCTATGGGGCCGATAAAATCTAGCCCCCATTTTTCGAATGGTTCCAAGGTTACCTGAGGCTGCAAAGGAATTTCTGAAGAAGTTGTTGGTCTTCCCACTCTTTGACATTCATCACAATGATGAACATAATTTTTAACGTCTTTATGCATTAAAGGCCAATAATATCCAGCACCTAAAATTTTATGAGAAGTTCTCTTTATAGAGTAATGGCCCCTAGAAGGATCATCGTGACAAGCCCTCAGAATACTATAAGTTTCATAAGCCCTGACACATCTTCTCAAAACCATATCAGGTCCACAATGGAATAAAATCCCATTAATCCATTTAAATGGTGCACTCTCTCGAATAAGTCGCTTCCTTTGTTTTGATGTAAATCTAGGAGGTACTTCAGAGGTAGCTAAATAGTTGGAAATATTGGCAAAGCAAGGAGTCTTTGTAGAGATAGCAAACAGATTTTCATCTGGAAACTCATCTTGTACAGGTGCTTGGTCACCCTCTTCTTGTTTAATTCGAGATAAAAAGTCTTCCACCTCATTAAATCTCCCTGGCTTGTCAAGTATTGTCACATTGAACCCTTGAAGGAGTAGTAACCATCTCATTATTCGACCATTAACTACAGGTTTATTCATTAAATATTTTACAGCTAAGTGATCTGTATAAACTGTAACTTTATATCCTGTAATAGAATGGCAAAAAATTTTAATGGCATGAATCACATCCAAGAATTCTTTTTTTGTTGTCGTGTAGTTTCTCTCAGCAGATTTTAGGTTTTTGCTAATAAAATATATGGCATATTTACCCCCTTCCTCATCTTCTTGCCCTAATACTACACCAATTGCATCATCTGAAGCATCAACATAAATGTGAAAGGGAATACTCCAATTTGGTCCACGTAGTATAGGAGTAGAGACAAGCTTCTCTTTTATCATTTCAAATGATTGTTGACACTCAGACATCCAATTAAACTCCACATCTTTTTGGAGAAGAGAAAACATAGGGGCAGCTATCTTACTGAAGCTTTCTATGAACCTTCTATAATATCCAACATGTCCGAGAAAGCTTCTAACATTTGTTTGCATTTGAGGAACAGTCAATTGTTGAATGAGTTCAATTTTTTTAGGATCAACCTTTATTCCTTTTGAGGAAATATGATGACCTAAGACTATTCCTTGTTCCACCATTATTAAACACTTTTCATGGCTAAGGGACACTCGATTTTCCTCACAAAAGGTCTCTAAAACCCTATCTAGGTTTTGAAGAGCTTCATCATAGGTTGACCCATATACTGTGAAATAATCCATATAAACCTCTACACAATCATTGACAAGTGCTGCAAGTATAGCCAAAATGGCCCTTTGAAAAGTCACTGGAGCATTACAAAGTCCAAAAGGAAGAACTCGGTATGCAAATGTGCCCCAAGGACAAGTAAACATTGTCTTATCTTGGTCTTCTGGTGCTACCTGAATTTGGTTATAACCACTAAATCCATCCAAAAAGGAGAAATATTTCCTCCCAGCCAAGTTGTCCAAAACCTGGTCAACAAATGGTAAGGGAAAATAATCTCAAAAAGTGGCTTTATTGAGTTCTCTATAATCTACACAAATTCTCCACTTCACATTTTTCTTTGGTACAACTACCATAGGTGACACCCACTTACTATCAGAGATAGGATAAATAAATCCTGCACGAAGGAGTTTCTCAATCTCAATTTTGACAAGATCCTTTAACGTTGGATTGAGTCTCCTCTGTGGTTGACATACAGGTCTCATATTAGGATCAGTAAAATGTGATGTGTACAAACACTTGGGTGAATCCCCCTCATGTCTGTATAGTCCCAAGCAAAAGCTTTAGACCTTTTTACCAACACATTAAATAATTTATCCTCTTGTATTTTTGTCAACCAACTATTGACGTTCAAAGTTTTTCCCGGTAGCAACATAATTATTTTTGTTCATGGATAGGCTGAAGTGACAGTGTGTATCGATCGTAACAAGGTGTTGAGAGGAAAACTATGAGGTATAAGTCGGTGAAATCTTGTAATATCATCAAAGAAATAACTCATTCTAGGAATCATATTGGCCAAGGGACAAGGCATCCCCATGGTAACATAATTTTTTTCCATCCCACTTATATCAATCGATTGTCCCAAAATTTCCGATACATCCTCCATTACCTCTTCACTCGAGCCTATAGCCAGGTGTGCAACTTCATTTACTAACTCATCCTCTAATTCCTCTCCATGTTGTTTAATCACTACCATTGCCAAGGAGGCCAAACTGTCTTGCCCACTAAATTCTTCTAGTTCATCAACCCAAACTTTATTATATTCAGTGGGTTTGGTAGGAGGATATAAAAATAAATGTTTACTATCTAGGCCATGTGAAATGGTCATTCCTCCTTCTCGACAATTGATTTTAGTTGCGACAATAGCCAACCATGGTCTTCCCAGAATTATTCGATAACTCTCTTTGGGTGTAAGCGATTGGATTATTTGAAATTCAACTGGATATTCCCATCCATCAACTTTGACAAGAACATTTTTTATAACACCTTTTGGAATGGCTATAGACTGATTTTCCATCTGTAAGACTGTAGTTGTGGGACTTAAATCATTAAGACTTAATTTTTCCATCACATCCACCATCATTACATTAATAGCTGCTCCAAAATCCACCAGTGCATTAGGTATTGCTACCTCATTAATTGTAACAGTTATCAGTGGACTCCCAGGATCATCATATTTCGGAGCAACAGTCCTTCCAGACAAAAAGTCAGCTAGATAGCCATCGATGTGCACAGTGTTTATTTTC
The DNA here is from genome assembly GCA_007258455.2 of Sequoia sempervirens. Lineage (NCBI taxonomy): Eukaryota > Viridiplantae > Streptophyta > Pinopsida > Cupressales > Cupressaceae > Sequoia > Sequoia sempervirens. The sequence goes on from VDFB02353493.1 coordinate 426,613,285, forward strand.
TTTGGTTTCCTTCCTGGAGTTTTAATACATAGTTGTTTGATCAACTGATTCAACTCGGGAATTTCCTTTATTACTTGCAGCAAAGGAACCTCTATTTGCAATTGTTTAAAATTTCCTGAATTAATGCAATTTCGGAGGCTAATGTCATTTCTGGAGTATCTTTCAGAATTGTTGATTTCAGACGCTCTAGAAATGGTGCTTGAATTTTCTCCTTTGAAGGGGTATCCTTACTAAGCTCAGTCAAAGACTAACCTTCCTCCTCCCGAGGTAAGTCAGTAGCTCCTGTCATTGAAGAAGTCCACTACTTCCTCAATGGTGGGCGATTGAAGTGTCCTACTAGAATGTAACTGAACATTTCCACAATGAATTGCATTAAGTACTGTGACATTATCTTGTTCAATAGTATATACCGAAGTATTCTATCAATTGTTCTTAGGATTGGGAAGTGGTTGCGCTGGAAGTTAAGGTTGATTTGCCTGCTCAATCTAAGGAAGATTCTGAGGTGGGGTAACAAATTCTGTTGTTGATTCCTCCTAGGACTAGTATAAAATTGATTATGTCCTTGATTCCATTGGGGAGCAATATGTTGTGGGTACCATTGTGGTTGTGATTGGTTTGGCCACTGTTGAGTTTCCCATGATTGACTTACCCACTCAGGAGGTCCCCAATAAGGAGTTCCCCAATTAGGTTGTGGAGGGTAGGGATGATTCCAAGATGGAGTCCATTGATTACCAATCCAGTTGTTTTGCGGTCTCCATACAGGGTTGGAATTATGCCCATAAGAGAAATTACCTCCTTGGCATTGGTTTAGCACATTTATTTCTTCTTCAACCTGAGCAATTTTTTTCTTAGTATTCTTATGATCAGTAAGAAGCTCGCATTGATTGGTAGGGTGGCTTTTCTCACAAAGTTGACAAACATTAGCCTTGTCTAAAGGACACTCACGTAAAAGATGTTTGTTTCGACACCTAGGACAATAGATTGACAAAGTCTCTAGGTTATGTGTCTTTTCTTGTATACCATCCAATGTAGTGTTCAATTGAACAAGTATGTATGTCTTAAGATTTGCTATTTCTTCTCAGAGCTTACCTATCTCGTTATTCCCTCTAAAAAGATTTGTTTTTCGGATTCCTCTTCAAGTACGTGAGAAATTGCGACACAAATCACATATGTCTTCAAGGGCTAACTGAGACACGTCACCTTTTCCCATTAAATCAAGACTTCTTGCATCGTCATTGAGTCCCTTAAGAAATATAGTCTTGAGAATCTCAACACTAATAGTCATTTCTCCACATCGTTTAGATAAGAAAAGAAACCTATCCAAATAGTCCTCTAGACTCTCATCCTCATTTTTCCTAAGTTTAAACAGCTCTTCCTTACGATCACTCACCCTACAATAACGTTGATATTTATTCAAGAATACAGTCTCCATTTCCTCCCAAGATGTGATACTTCTAGCTGGTAGTCCCATAAACAAATGCATGGTTGAATCCTTCAAAGTAGAAGGAAAGAGCTTCAGTTTCTGGTTATCATTTTTATAGTCATAGGTTTGACAAAGGACCTTAAATTCAAAAATAAATTGGTCTGGGTCTTCCGAGGATAAACCACAGAAGGTTATAAGGAAATTTGGAGAGATATTTTTCATCATTGTATCATCATCTGCATCTAGAGCAATAGGATAAGTGAACGGTCTAGGTAGTTGAGGGTCATTGTTATTACGGTTGGCATCATTACAGTTAGCTTCTGCCCTCCGATCTCCCATGATGTTCAGAGGAATATGCTCCTCAAGAATAATTTCCTCGACAACAGGTTATACTATAGGATGATCTTTAGGAAGATAGTGGAAAGCCTCTGGTGGATTAGGCTCAAATAGTTCATCGACAGAGTGGTCTTTTGAGCCTTGGGCCTCCCTATGTATAATTGGAACGTATTTTGGGGGGGTCTTTGGTATAAATCATCTGTGAGGGCCTCTTTTCCTGACCATGCAGAAAAGGAAGCCAAAGATAGTATTTTTGGCCTAAAAGAGGTATTCTAAGCATCTTTTATTAACACTCAAGCAAAAGAAGCTAAAGGTTCCCTGGCAACAAAGCCAAAAAGTGATAGGTTGTCGTTAGGTCCCACTACTTTAGAATATAAAATTCAATTTTTCGACCGGGTAGTGTTCAAGGCAATTTGCAATAGAAGAAGTCCAGAGTATCTCCCTTAGGTTTTCTAACTTTTAAGAACAACTTAATATTAATTCTAACTTTGAATTGCCTAACTATAAAACTGTAAAGCAATTTATTCCTAAGAAAATGGGAAATGTTTAAACTGAAAACATAAGAAAACTAATTTACAAAAGCATGATAACTGAATTAAAAAGTATAGAAACGATTAAACTAAGAAGTTGAAAAATTATTAAAGCAGAAAAACTTATAACAATCCATAAAACATCTTCTTAACAATAAAGATTCTAACAGTTAATAACAGAAACTACAGTTCTAAGTAAAATACAACAAATACTTCAGAATTAAAATTTCATAACAAAAAAATCAATAATTCTCTACAGAACAACAATATAATAAAATAAAACACTTATCTACTTAAGTCATCTCCCGTCGAGTGGCCAGCTCATGGGTTATCACGTTCGTTCTCAGCTCACATTCACAGTTATTTCATAAATGCTTCTATCATCCATAACTCATAACTCAGAAATTTTAGATAACAATCTCTTTATTCATAGACTTCGAAAAACATTTTGACAGTATAACATTACTTTTTCACTGTATGTTTTACTTCTGGAGATCATGTCTTTTATAGAAAAACTCTAACTACATCCTATATTTCAGATGGTATGGATAACCATTGAAAATATCTAAAACAAATCTATGAATAACTCGTATGTCTTTAAAACCCATTACAAAAGTATTTAAGAGGCTCAAATCTAGCCATAAAGTTTTTGACTCAAAGGATAACAAAAATAAAAAACTTTAAAGAGTAACTATATCTTCGGTCCATCACCCTAAAGTTTCGGAGCATATTTCCAATGTATATCTTCAACCTGTTTGGAGCACATGTTGGCTGAATGCTTCTAATCTGCAACTTGATGACCGATTATTATCTACAAAACACTTAAAATAACCCATTAAATTTGTATTGGCAAAATACTTCAAGAAATCAAAAGAAATAAAGTTTATACAATTTCTCACTAAAAATTAAGCAATTATTTCTCCTAAAATTTAATTAATTGGCAAAGGATAGGGATTTGCATATATGAGATAGGTCTTTATGGTATTATCATGATGAGGTTATTTTTACCTCATCACTGAATGCATTGTTGCTGCTAACAATTGTACTCAAGTCCTATGGATGAAGCAAATGTTGAAGGATATTAGAGTTGTATATGATGAGCCTATTGATATATACTATGATAATTCAAGTGCTATTAACATTTCCAAGAATCCGGTGTTGTAGTCGAAGACAAAGCATATATCTATCAAGTTTCACTTTTTGAGGGAGAAGGTAAGTGAAAAAGAAGATTGGAATATGTGCCTACTAAGGAGCAAATTGCAGATATCTTTACAAATCCATTGCCTAAGGATACCTTTGAGTATCTTAGAGGGAAGTTAGGAGTGATTACCCATCTTAATCAGAACTAAAGATTCAATGCAACTGCATCATTCCATGCATTTCATAGACATATTTTGTTTTGGATTGATGTTGTGGTGGCTACTACTCAACCAGAGTAGTCAGATGTTCAGAAATTCAAATATGTGGTTCAAAGCTTAGAGATTCTTTGTCATTGATTTCAAAGGAGGAGAAGAGTCATGAAAAACTAGTGATTATCTAGGGAAAAGAGTTATGTGGGAGAAGAAGTCATGTGGAAGAGTTGAGGAGAAATTGAGTCACTTCCTAAGGGGGAGTAAGTGTCAAGAGTTAGTTGGGTTGATGGTGTTTTTCACATCATGTGTTGCCATCAATGCCAAAGGGAGAGATTGTTGGATGTTGTGGTTGTGTTGTTGATATGTGGTTGTCATTGATGTCAACACTATTAGCATAAATGTATTTGAAGTTGTATATGTCGAGGATATTGAGAAAATTGTAAAGAAATGAGTTGTAGGTTGTCAGTGGTTAAGTGAAGTTCAATATGGTGGTATGTTATGTATGTTGAAGATTAGAGGTTGTGGACTAAAGGGTTTCTTGTTAAGTGCATCTAGTCTATCCACATCGAGTTTCAAAGATCCGCATGAAGAGTTGATCGAGCTATGAAGATTTTCATTCAGATAATTTTTTTGTTTCTTCAGTTAGTGTTCCTGATTGAAGATGAGGCTATTTCTATTAGTTCAGTTGTTGTGGATGCTTCTCTATTGGTTCTAAATGTTTATGGATGCTTCTAGATCATGTTCTATCTTTGTTGCACATCCGCATTGATCGTTGTGATTGTGGTTGGCGATTTTATCTTGTGTGTTCATATTTTTCATGTTCCTAGCCGACATGGTGTTGAAGCATGTTGTGGATCTTCGAGGAGAATTTAATTGAAGTGTTTGCATGTTGAAGATGTTGATTTAGGTCCTCACTAAGTTATGGCCGACTTTGGTTGATATGCATTGATTATTATGAATGATTTGGACTGACAGTTATATTCGTGTTTTATTATTTCTTTGTGGCTGACTTGTAGCAATGAAATTTCTTGTTGTGGATATATAAGAGTGGTTGTTTGTTTGAAGTGAATGTGTTCCAGAATGTGCGAGTGTGTGTGTATGTGCGAATAAATCCCTAATCATTCGAAGGCAGAGCAGAGTGTGAAGAAAAGTGAAGAAGAGTGAAGAAGAGTGAAGAGTTGTTCATGCGCTTAACCGGAACTGTGATCAGGCATTAGCAGATGCTATTTTATCAATTCAAATCCCTACGGATGGCTTTAATCTGAATATCTTTGTAAGACAGTGCATCTTCATTTGTAATTGAGTAGTGAGCTCTAGGCAGTGCGCCTGAATGCAAGTGCATTCCCCATATTTCATTTTCATTATACTTTTAACAGGGTATAATCTTGTGGACTAACCTCCACCGTGGTTTTTCCCCTAACAGGGTTTCCACGTAAAAAATCTTGGTGTTATGTGTGCTTCTGATGTGCTGTTAATTTTTTTTTTCATGGTTAATAATCAGATCTAAGAATAAAGTTAATAAGTTGAATAAGTTTTGAAGTTTTGGGATAATTGATTCACCCCCCCTCTCAGTTGTCTGCTCTTGTTTTTCCAACATTTTCATGATGTGTCCTTCCTAACCTCAGGCACCGTCAAACCATCAAACTGTCAAACTGTCAGACCGTCGTGCAAACAATCTTCGGAAAACAAATATTGGCAAACACATTGAATGGTGGTTGATTTTTTTGTTCTATTTTGTCTTATCTTTTATCTATTTTGTTTATTTTTTCCGGTCTTCTTTGTCTCTTGGTCATGTTACTAGCTACCTCGAGGATGTCCCATGAAGGATTTATAGGAGCGATGATGTCTCTTGACTCTTTTCTTTGACTGTTGTCTGTGGATTTTTTTGACAAAAAGACTGGGGCAACTTCGCCCTTAGTATGAGTTAGGACATTCCTTGTCTGCGACTGTCTATTTTGCAAATGGATGACCTTGCACACCTTGATCTATGTCATACCATGGTGTTTTTTGTCCATTTGTGCCATTTTACCGCTCAATGATGATTAATGCAGAGTCTTGTCTGGAAAAATATGCATCTTTAAAGTTGTCTGGACACTAACATCTATATCCTCCACGCTAGCATTTCTTTTATGCCGCTTATCTATTTTCCTCTTATCCATTTCGAGAGCACATTTGTGTTCTTTGAACCTGCATGTCCTCTCGAGGGGGCATACCACAACCCTCCTCGTCATCCTTCCTCATCCTCTTTACACTGGGGCATGTTTTGACTGAATTTCTTTGACACAACACGATAAATTGCTTTGTATCAAAGAGGGGCAAAATGTAGACACTAAAAATCATCCCAAGCTTGCGATTTCTAAATTCTCCATCATTTCCCCTTTTGTCATTGATAATTAAATAATTTTAATTATTTAATTATTTTCTAAAGTCATAATTCTTTTATTAGTTAAATAATTTTAATTATTGAATTAATTAATTTTTTAATTATTATTCCTCCTTGATTATTTATTTAATTACATCACTAATTAAGTCCTCTTCTTTCTAAAATTAAATAAATTCTTACTTATTTAATTTTTATCCACTTTCCACTATAATTAAATAATTATTTTTAATTATTTAATTATTCATTAGCCTTTTCTCTCATAAATTAAATAAATTTTATTTATTTAATTTGGTCCACTCTCTTGAATTTGAATTAAATTAATTAAATCATTATTTAATTCAAAATGATTCCTTTTATCGCATTCCTCTATAATTAAATAATTATTTTAATTATTTAATTATTCATTGGCCACCTAAATTAAATATTTTTTATTATTTAATTTCTCATATCACCTCTTTATCCATGTCAATCTTATCTTCCACATCAAATCTTATCTCTTGACATCTCATTTAATCCTAGCCCTTGATTGAATTATCTCATAATTCAATCTCAACCCTTCATATTTATCATTTTCCCTAATTTAGCCCTAACCCTAGTCCATACCTCAACTTTCAATCTTGGAAATTGATTAAGACATCTTATTGGCATTCAATCTCAACAATCCATTCAATTTTTTATTCTCTATAAAAGACCTTACCCTTGTCATTTTCATGATCTACACAATATGCAAGTACATGCTGCTAGTGTGAGACAACAATCTTCAATATTTTGCTAGTCACTTGTCATAGGCTTATTATTGCACACTCAAATCTGAGGGAAATTATCATATTCAAGCAAAATAGAGAAGTGTAATGGAGGTGAATCAATGGTGGCATGAAGATTTGGTAATATTGTTTTATGTTTTATGTCTTTATGCTCATTTGTGCTTCATTTTTTATTACTAGGGTTTGATTTATATGCTTTATTGCATTAACCTTAATATTTTAGCCCTAATTACAGTAAGGATCCACATTTAATACACAATGGGACACATTGGAAATTTGGGAATTGGACCCTAATACAAATAAGCCTGAAGTTGCAAACCCTGTAGGAGATTATAGGGTAGGCCTTATAATTAAGAGGGATTCAGATACACCAACTGTAGAGGCATCCACTTTGGCATTTAATGTTACTTATTTTACTAAGGCCACTATGGAGTCATTGCAGGAGAAATGTGATGTGGAGACTAGAAAATGCAATGATTTATTGATTGCCTACAATAAAGATAAGCAGAAGTTGGAAAAATTTGAATTGGAAAATGAAATATTGAAGAATCGACAACTAGTAAAACCAATGCCATCAGATCAAGTCACTACTCCATCTTCGTCTTCTCCACCACCTCCTCTAGTTCATTCACCTCCTCCACCATCCATGGAAATAGTTGTCTATGATGAAATTAGACCACTTGCAGAAATTGTTGCAAGTACATCTATAAAGCACCTCCTCCCAAGGCAAGAACAAGTAGAAGGGATTTGATAAAACAATTAAGGGAATATGAGGAGCTATTTGCATTATATGATGAGAATAACATTCTTATTGTTTCTAATGTTCTTGAGCATTTTTTGGGAAAGGCAATAAAAAGAGTGAATAGTGTTCACTCAAACTATTCTTTAATGTTTAATTCAATAAGGATATTTGAAGGGGATAGATCAATAGTTATCACATTGATGCAGATATGGGTACCCAGGCTTAGTTTATTAAATAATATGGTTGTAGGATCAACTCATGAGCCTAATAAGCCACTACAAATTTCCCCCACATACAAGATAGTGAAAGGAATTGTTGACTATCAAGGGTTAGTGGATCCACTTGAGAAGAAAATAAGAGAATTTCTCCAACAATTTGATGAGAATGATCTTGGCCTCTTGCCAGACATTCTGGATAGCAATGGAGTAGTAAAAACATATGAACAGTGGAGGGCTCAAATGGATACTATTATTGTTGTAGAGGCTGCTTTGATTTGTGAGAGAGGAGATGTCAAGATAGACATGTTGAAGAGTAGCATGGATAAATTGTCCATCACTAGTGCATTTTTGGAAGAATTTGATAAAGATGTAAATCAGGTAATGAAGAAGTATGGCCCATAGAGAACTAAATTAGATGAATTCATGGCATTCAATTGGCCATCTGAAAAGGATTATGAGGCCTGGGACCAGAAATATAATCAGATACCTAACTTGTAGTGTATCTTGATGAGGTGGACATATTTTTTGTATTTTTGCACAATCAGCATCTCAAAAGGTTTTCAACAATGACAACAAAGGAGTTTTGTCTTCTTGCACAACAAGTTTTTTAATTTCATCTACCAAATCAACTTTCAAAAATGAAGAAAAGGAGTAGCAAAGAACTACAAGCCACATCAAAGGCACTTTTGGAGGGACAATTGGTTGCTATGAGTAAATATAACCATTTTTATCCTTAACATATTCCATCCATGAGCAAGTAGTTGCACATGTGGTTTTGAAATGTAAATGAATGTCAAATGAAAGCATGACATGTGTAATAACCTGAAGCTTGTTGCTCCCTCGTTTTATAAAAGGGAATTCAAGGTCATTTACACGGGATGATAGATCAATTTTGGAGAGTTTTTGTAATACAAATGCAGAGAAATTTATTGAGTCGTGTTCTAGGTTGTTGAGTCTAGCTTTTGTCAATTTTGAAAATATTGTATGATAGTACTATCATTTCTAAATACAATGGCATACTTCTGAAGCCAACGTTCCCCTTTTGTATATTTCACATTGGTTATGAATTAAATGAATCAAAGATCTTTCAATTCATCTCCATTGTCTTTCCTTTGGATGTTTATCTTTTTTTGATGCTCTTATTCAAAGAATAAGTTAAATGCTTTAATAGAGATAAAGATTTGTGTGAGCATATATAGGGATTTGATAAGTATTATTGGTTAACATTTCTGAGTTTAATGGTGTAATGCATCATGAATAGCTTTGTTATGCTAGAGGGAACATTGTTGTGCATTTTCAATATCATTTGCTATGACTCCATACCCTAGATTAAGGCACTGATCATTAAAGTTGTGTTTATGTTACAACTCCAGGGTCTTTCACACATAAACATTATAAATCTTTAAATTCAATTGTGTTTGTTGTTAAAGGGTTTCATAAAGTAACATGTTTTATTGTTGTAAAATGTCAAATGCTCAAAGATATTGCCAAGTCTTTGCATTTCTATAATTGTCAAGCAATTATGTATAGAACATATCTGTTGTTTGCAGTGTTTAGGGTAAATTGACATAAAAGGTCTTTAGAACACTGTATAGGATCACCCTCGCGAGTTTTGCAGAGCCCAAAGTGTAGAGGGAAAGTTGTTGTAACTTTTACTTGTTCGTTAGCCAATCCCTCTAGATAATTGAACATTTGTAATGGCAAAAACCATAGATTATTTGTGAGATTTGATTGGGAATTAAAAACAACCAATAGGTGCTACCTCCAAGGGTGTCACTTCTATTGTTGGTTTCAAAATATCCCCTTGAGTAGGGTTAGGGTTTGGAAAAGGTTGACTGGAATGAGAGATTGGGGTTAGCAAACAAGGGCATTGATTGTGATTTCAAATTAATGATAGTAAGTGGTTAGTTTTGGGGCTTGGCATCTAGAAAGGTTGAAGTGAGGCTTTATCATCTCTAAAGTGAGTAAAAATCACATTTTCATCTATGACTTTTTTCTCCATGACTACATTCTCAAACATGATGTTACTCTTTAAATGAGATACGATAGATATCACGAACATGTAGGTGATTATAAAAATGAATATAGGGAGGCCATGAAAGTCAAACTTTTAAATTTATAACCCTTTCATTTTACTCTTCTGCTACAGTCAAAAGATGATTCTAACACACAATATCTTTCGTTAAAAAAAATGGAAGTCCGCACTCTTTAAGCGGTGTTCATACCAAATCCACTCCCTTACCATTTGAAATTTATTGCTCCAAACTTAGCTTTGAAGCCATTTATATGTGGCTTGTAATTAGTACCAAATTTGACCCTAGCAAATACTAAACAACTTGTCATCATTGAATATTACGTTTGATCTGTTCATTTTCCATGAATATGAAACCAACACCTTTAAAAGAGACAGCTCAGTCCAGCCCATTAAATCTACCTCTATCTGAAAATTAATTGATACAGCCATGTTTCACTTTAGAATACAATATAGTTTACTTCTGTCAAACAAACTGGCTTTTGACTTTCTGTTCCAGTCTATATCATCTCCATTCAAAAGATAGTGTCAATGAAGTTTATTTTTGCCAATACCTAATCAATGTGCAGGAAGTCAAACCCAGAATTTTATAATTTATGGGAATCATGCCACTAGATCCACTAGAGGGGATAATATTCAAGAATTCAACGCCAAAGAGGATGCCGGAAAATATTATACAATTCATTGCCTGTCAATTAGCCGAATGTTCAGCTGATTAAATTCCAGGAAAGTTTTCTTTTCTTTTCTTTTTTTCCTTTATGTTTGCTATGAAAAGACTGCAATTTTGTTTTGTATAGCCTTATATTCCACTACGCCCAATGGAAAAGGAGTACATTACAATTCAAGCATATTATTATCAATTGACTGCAAACATATGTGATGCTTCAGCCGAGCCATTTTCATTGTGGGCTATAAAAACCAATGCCTGTTTGATGCCAAGCTCTGCATTACATCATATTTGCTTGAAGTCTGGTTCAGAATAACATAAAAGATTATAATGGCGGGACTCGATTGGCAGAGTTCTCTTAACCATTTCAGCCATGGTCATGTCTTGGAGCTGAGCATCTGGGAAGGAGGAGCTGCGGGAGAGCAATTTTGTAGAGGATGCATCAAACCCATTGCAAATGGAATGGTCTATAGTTGTAAGCCTTGCAATTTTAATCTTCACTTAAGCTGTGCACAAATCCCTCAACAGATCAGACATCCTGCTGATAATCATCTTCTCAATTTGCTTTCTAGTCCATGGGCTTATGCAGAAGGGACCTGTGCATGCGATGCATGTGGGCAAGAAATGAGGCATGGCTTTTCCTTTCATTGCAGTCTCTGTCGATTAGATCTGCATCCTTCATGTGCAAATCTGCCCATGAAATTTAATCACCCACAACATCCGCAGCACACATTGGCCCTCTCCTTCATTCCTCCCTATCCAGACAAATCTTTTATCTGTGATGTGTGCAAAAAAGTTGGCCGAGGGCTGTGGCATTATCATTGTTCTGAGTGTCAATATGATTCGCATGTGACCTGTACCCAAATAACTTCTCTGAGAGAAAGTCTGATTAACGAAATTCTTGAGAATTATACGAGAGAAATATATCAGAGAGGACTAATGGGCGGTCATATGCCCATGGGGAATCCCCATTATATGGGGAGGAGTTACAGTGAGCCTCCCCGATTTTCTGCGTTTCCTCAGCCATCTATGTTTAACAGCTCCTCGTCTTTTCATGTGCAGCAACAGCACCGCCCACCATTTCCATCTGCATATGGTAATGGGAATCACAATATGTTTAGCGGGTCGGGAATGGAAAACATAGTGCAGAATATATTGGGAGGCAATTCAAATAATTTTGATTTTGTGAATATGATCAATCCAGGAGGAGGAGGAGGAGGAGGAGGAGGTAATGGTGGTGGTCTGGATATTTTGGGCAGTTTGAATGGTTTGGGGAATTTTTCAAGTGTTATGGGATCTATGTTTGGCTTCGGATTCTTTTGAATTCATTGCTAGCAGATGCACATGCCTTCGAAATGGATTTGCTGTCCTCCTCCTAATGGACTCTCTGTGCTCAAATATAAAATTTGTTTTATTTTGAAATGAAATAAAATGAATAACTGCTTTGTTTCCAATTCTTAAAAATGTTTTTGTCACGACTATTTTGTGTTAATCTATTTTCATCTTGTCGATTTAATTCTATGGTTATTCTATTGTCATCCTATTAGCTGATCATTTTGTCAAACTTCATCTTGTGAATGTTTAAGTCAATTAATTAATTTCATTAGTATTATTTTATATTTAATTAATCAATTAATCATTATTTATTGATTAATTAATTTTAATTAATTCATGCACACATAATTATTTAAAATTTTAAAAAAAAATTCTATTATTCTTATCAAATTTTATTTATATGTCAAATTAGTTAACTTGTCAATACAAATAGCTAATTAATGAGTTAAACAAGTTAACTATAAATCAAATTAGTTGACTAAGCAATCAATTCAATTAACTAGTCAATCAAACTAGTTAATTGATCATTAATTAGTTGGCTATTTAGTTAACAAAATTGACAAGTCAATCAAGTTAGTTGACCAATCAATCAATCAATTGAATCAACTAGTCAATCAAACTAGTTGACTCTAAATCAAATTACTAGTCCTCGAGATTAATCAAATCAATCCTGACCATGCATATTTTCATCGTAAAAATCTATAAATCCACCATTGCTCTCACAAATTCATCTAGCTCTTATCAATCTCTTATTTAACTTTGAAACTCTAAATCTTTGAATCAAATTATTGATGTGCTACTAAAGAGTTTGCATGCTTTTTGAGCATTCACATGCCATCAAGGTATGAGAAAATCTAAATTTTCCTCAATTTGAGGTTTGCACATATGTATTTCATATTGTTATATTGATTTCTTTTATTGCTCTAATTACCCACACATAATTAGTTAATTTTATTAGGAGCTTGATATAAATATATTTATTATTGATGGTATATTGGGGGTATAGGTTTAATTAGTATATGGTTAAATGGGTTTATTGCATTTAATTTTTTTGGTTAATTATAAAATTTATTGACAATTATAATAATATTTAATATTTAGGACACATGTTAAAAGCCAACTTGGATTGAGGGAACAAAGGGGCCACCATGAAGATGTTTGAGCATTTATTATTTGTGCATAAAGTGTATTGGTTATATTTGATTGGGGTATTAAATAATGTGACAAAGGTGGCTAGGAAGCTTCTAGTGAATTTCATTTAGTTGCTTGCTCTCTTTCCTATAGTTAAAAGAATTGACATGGTGTCATTCATAACATAATTATCAAGTCTACTTTCTCAATATGTGTGGAGATTGATTTAGGTTGCTTGTTAAAGATATATTAAGGACCATGGAGTAGGACATTTATCTCTCATTTGTTCTTGGATCAATCTTATAGGGATAAAAACAATGTTGCACATTATCATAGAATAAGGTTGCATCTTGTATAGTTAGTCCTTGGTTAAGCCTATTAATGTTCATGTTGAGACTCCAAGCCTAATATTATTTTTATTTCTAGAATAACATTAGTTTTTGGAGGTTGGGTTTCTCTTAAAAAAGTCTTTTATGGTATATTGATTTCTCCTTTCTCTTCCAATGTGATTTTTCTTTATTTCATTCTTGTTATGTGTAGTCTATGTCAAAATGCGACTAGAATTTATAGATTATTGATGGTACAATTACATCTTTCTTCATAGGGTTCAAGTGGAATAATTTTGAACTAAGTTTAATGAAAAAAAATTTACATTTCCTTACATTTGTTATCCATTTAATGATAGATTTTTTCTATGATTTTGGTAGTAGTAGGGTATATTTCCTTTCATTTAGTATTAGAGCCCAATTTAGGGGTTAAGGAAGAAGTCTTCCTTACACCATGGTATTAATCCTCGTTGGAATGATAGATGGTTGTAATTGATCTTATTTTAGGGAAATTTTTCCTAAGAAGATCTAGAATGGAGGTGAATATTATAAATAGAATACACTTTGATCTTTAAAGATTGAGATAAATGATTTGCTTGGTCATGACATAATTGTGCATCATATTGATAGTTCCTTGGATTTCCCCTACACTATTGAATTTTATTATGTGGATTCCTTTGGCATGTCTAGTTTTGGAAAATTATATGTATTATTTTGAATTGGATTGAATATTGTAAACTATTGGCACATTTAAATGACCACAAATTTTCAACCTTGAATGTGTTCTATTTCAACCTTTCACTTAGAATATTTTATTTGGAATGAATATTTTTCATACTTGGACATGCCCTCAAGTTTCAATCTTGCACATGGAATATTTTATTTGGACTAGATAATTCTCCTAATATTTATCATCTAATGTTTCAAGTTTCAAAACATAAAGGATATAGGAATTTTTTCCACTATTGTAGTTGCAATTACCCTCATAAACATCTATACAAAATGAGGAACCATAAGCAAGGAATGAATGTTCTTTCCTTATTTTTACACTGATTAGTTGTTTTAGTGTTGAAAATTGTATACCCTTGCAATTCCATACTACACAACATCTTACTTTTATCATTTTGATACAAATAGTTTAACTTCAAAATGTTAATAGCTAAATTATGCATTTATGTAAAATTCACATTGTTCTTGGTCTTTTGTGTCTAAATATTTCTAGATGAGAGCATTTTTGCAAACATCTATGTGGTGTGCTAGCATCCTATGAAAATTCATGATGGTCATTGGAACTTTACATTCTCATGATTTTTTTGCATGTAACATCCCTACATGTAGTCACATTGAACAAAATCAACCCAACTTGCTTTGCATGGCTCTCTAGTTGAACTTTTCATTCCCATGACTATTCTCTTAAAAAACAAAATCTTTTTAAAGTAGCAATAGAATCACTCACCATTGAAAGAATAACAAGATATTCATAGCATGCACTATCAATCTTCATTCTCAATAGGATTCGTGAAGCAAAAAATCATTGTTGACCTAGTTCTTTGAAGCTTCAAGGTGATTTTACATTCTCGATTATCATTTAGCTCTTATTTTCATATTTGCACTTGAATGTGTTAGGTGTTAATATATCTTGTTTTTAATTTATTTATATCTTTATCACATATATTTCTATTGCATATTTCATATATTATTTAGCATAAATATCAAAAATCCTAGCTATCATGGAGGTAGAAATACCAAAATAGGGGTTTGATTGATCCAATCCAGTATATAGCCAAACAAAAACACTTATTTTATTTTGTGTAGGTTTTGCATTAAAATGGAAGAAGCAAAAATCCAGTCCTGTCTTCCTAAACACTTCCTTTCATTTAGATTTATTTTCAATAAATCAATTGAACTATCATTTTCAATATTTTTGAATTTATCATTATATCTAAATTTGATATTCATATTATTGTGTGTAGGAAATTATTTGTGTTATCTTTACTTTTAGTAGCATCTATATAATAGACGATAGCATGTCCCAAGGATGTCCTTGCTAAGCACTGGTTTCTAAGGACAAGACTCTCTATAATTTACATAATTATCATCAGAATTAGTACTCTCTATTTATGTTGAACTTCATTGTAATTATTTATGTGCAAACTATTTTTTTCACTAGTTTGTAATAATCTAATAGTTAGCCTTATAATAGATTAGTTTATATTGTATTTTCTATTTCTAGCATTATAAAAAGGATAATCTGAACAATTCTTAGGATTATCAACTAATCCTAATATATGTGTAAAGAATTGACATCAAAAGTCTTGTATACTTTCAGTAGGTTACATATTTCATACACTACATTTTGGTGAACCTAACATTCATACATTTAAAACCTTTTTTCTTCTCAAAAAATAAAAAACATAAAAACTTAAAAATGAGTCTTTCTTCTATTGATATCCAAGGAATAGTTACTTTGAGTGCTATAAAGACATTTTATGAGTTTTATAACACAATCTCTTTCTTTTGGTAAAATTTAATAAGAAGAAGTATGGACACATATTTCACATGTAACAATCAAAACCATTTTCAAGACCTATAATATAACATCTCCTAATTTTTCTAAAGAATAATATACTTTTGGGATGCCGCAATCTCCAACCACAATCACTCTTGATCCTAGTTTCCCATCTTGGTCTTCTCCTTCATCAGATGGGGAATTCGATCATGAGGATACATTGAAGGTTCCATTTACACAAAAAATAATTAGGTCAAAACTTACATAACCTTCAAACATTCTTAGAAATTGGTACACTCCCAGAAGCAACACCTCTTGTAGATGTTATTTTTACTAGAATCTTGTCTCAAACCCCCGATCTATTGAACTTCTTTGAGTATTAGCACACATTGCTCACAAAATGTGTCATCCTACACATTTGTAGTCACAAACATAAAAAAAACTCATAATCTAATGTTACTGGCACACAAATTTCTATGTCGATGCCCGTACCTACTATGCACATGGTGACCGTGCAACACCTATGACCATGGTAGCTTCTTCTACTATTAACTTTTCATTTGGTTTATTTAGAAGAAATAGTGACACCTCTCATTCTATAGGTTATACCACCTTCAGTCCATTGGTCTACAAACATTCACTATGCATACACATTCCATTAATCTTGTGCTTAACCAACTTATACAAAATATAATTGGTTAATTGCAAAATCAACTCACCACCTTAACTAGCACTTTATCTTGGCCCCTAATTACTCCTTACTATAGATGTAGTAAAATTTCTATGATCATTCTTGTTACACCTTTACTTGTAGGTTTTGAGGTGTTGAGGTTTGAAAATTATAATAGAAAGGGAGACCCTCAAACTCATGTCTCTACTTTCACTACTTTATGTAGTGGTTTCTTATTCCAGGATGCTCTTTTAGCAAAGTTATTCTCATATTAATTAAAAGAAACCATGTTGGATTAGTTTTCTCTCTTCCTAATAACTCTATTTAAATTTTTGAACAATTGATAAATTTGTTCATCTAAAACTTTCAAGCAATCATTGAACCACAAATTACTTTCATTGATCTCAACCACTACAAGTAAGGACCTACTAAGAAGGTAGTTGACTTTATCTTTTGACAACAACATTTTTTTCACAAATTTTGGATGTGCTCCTTGATTTTGATGTACAATTATTATTCAACTAAAACTTGCAACCAAGGCTACATGAGAATAAACTTCTAATGAAATACAATCCATTGGCTCACCTTTGCATGGCCTTGTGCAATTATCAGTAATTAGTGAGTCAATTTGGGGGTTCTACCTCATTGGCTCCCTCTAATACCCAAGGTGGTTCTTATTCTTCCCAAAGTTATAAGAAAAATAAATTATTTCATAACACAAATATAATTGCTACACATAGGTTGTTAATGTTTCTAAATTGTGGCTCCTCAATAATGCAGACAATTTATAAAATTGTATGAATATTTGTATAGTATGATGCAAAAATTACTAAAATACAATCTAATAACTTTACCTCCTATTCATCCTATAGGTTATACCACCTTCACTCCATTGGTCTACAAACATCCACTATGCATACACATTCCATTAATCTTGTGGTTAACCAACTTATACAAAATATTGGTCAATTGCATTTAATCAACTCGCCACCTTAACTAGCACTTTATCTTGGCCCCTAATTACTCCTTACTATAGATGTAGTCTAATTTCTATAACCATTCTTGTTACCCCCTTACTTTTAGGTTTTGAGGTGTTGAGGTTTGAAAATTATAATAGAAAGGGAGACCCCTCAAACTCATGTCTCTATGTAGTGGTTTCTTATTCCAGGATGCTCTTTTAGCAAAGTTATTCTAATAGTAATTAAAATACACCATGTTGGATTAGTTTTCTCTCTTACTAATTACTCTATTTAAATTTTTGAACAATTGATAAATTAGTTCATCTAAAAATTTCAAGCAATCATTGGACCATAAATTACTTTCATTGATCTCATCCACTACAAGTAAGGACCTGCTAAGAAGGTAGTTAACTTTATCTTTTGACAACAGTATTTTTTTCACAAATTTTGTGCGTGTTAATTTATTTTGATGTACAATTATTATTCATCTAAAACTTGTAACCAAGGCTACATGAAAAGAAATTTCTAATGAAATACAATTCATTGGATCACCTTTGCATGGCCTTGTGCAATTATCAGCAATTAGTGAGTCAATTTGGGGGTTCTACCTCATTGGCTCCCTTTGATGCCCAAGGTGGTGCTTCTTCTTCCCAAATTTATAAGAAAAATAAATTATTTCATAACACAAATATAATTGCTACATCATAGGTCTTTAATTTTTCTATTGTGGTTCCTTAATAATGTAGACAATTTATAAAATTGTATGAATATTTGTATAGTATGATGCAAAAATTACTAAAAGACAATCTAATAACTTTACCTCCTATTCATTCTCTTCCAATTTCCTATGATCCTAAATAATTCTATCAATTCCATTGTGTTTCTAGGAACAATACCTAAATATGTATGTATCTTTGACACCTTGTGCTAGACCACATCGACTAAGGATCTATCTAGATCCATGAGAAAAAATACAATGCAAATAAGTTCTTAGCAAAGCTTAACCAAAACCTAAAAATCCTTTCCCTACACATCTTATAACTTTATAACTATCTATAGTTCTATCTCTAATGCTACGTCTCATTCTTCATTCAAAAATATCATTAGCATGGTCAATGCTTGCCCCCACTCAGTGTCAATGTGTGACATCATTACTCATATTATTTCATTCTTAGATAATGATGTGCCAATTGGAATATAGGCTGGTCCTATTTACATTCTTTCTTACTTCAATGAGAAAATCGTTAATGAAGTTTTCATTGATCCCCAAGTAGGTTCAATGTAATTAAAGAGAAAATTATTGTAATTAATAGTTATTATTGAGAAAAGTATGATGCCTCTAATGTCACCATATGAACATATAGCATTCTTTCTTTATCGATTTTGGGTTCTATTACTTTTTTAGTAGAGTTAGGACCTAAATGTGTGGAGAAAATATTCTTCACCATTCCAAAATCTGACCTATTCATGTGAAGTTAGGCATTCCTTGGATAACTTATATGAAATTAGTTTCTTTTATTTTCTATAAATTTCTAAAATTCCAAGACAAAGGTGTAGTGCACACGATCTACCACACTAGATATAAACCACTCATCTCTCATGGTGGATTATCTCTTCAAAATTTCTATCCCACTACTCTAAGGCCCTTTCAACCTCATGGAGACTTACTTTACAATACATATAAAAAATTAAAAGTGATTCATCTAGGATCCTCTTCATTTCTTCCTTCCTCTTTTCCTACAGTTGCTCCCATCCTAAATACTCAATCACAATAGAAAATTCATCTATCTCAACACCTACCCCTTTGATGGCTAAGGATAAGAATGCTCCATTAGGAATACATCATATTCCTCCTAAGGTTTCCCAACCTTCAATGGTGCCTCATGTTGACCCACATGTTAGTATTATAAATTGGACTAAGACACCTACGTTGGGTAAATCTTCCCCCTGATCTTCTATCCTCTTGTGGCTCTTGATGTTCCTCACCCTAGTCCTCTAATAGAAAAGGAAAGAAAACTGGTGGACATAAATATTCCCATGCACCACTCATGCCCCGTCATCTAGTGGTTCCTCTTGTTCTTTCAAATATCCCCATGATAGAAAGAGGAAAGGAACCCATGATGCAAGATATGCCACATGCACCCCAAATCTCCTTTCCTCTACCTACAGATACTTCCTTCCTACCATACCAAAAGTGAAGGTAGCCTTGTAATCGAAGTAGAGTGACCCCCCTCCTACTATTGTGCTTGGGCCCCATCATCAACATAACCAACTTGAACTTGAGCATAAGCATCATCGGAATATGTTGGCCCATGAGCAAGCTACCATGGATATTCCCACTACCAAGTGTCCTCCTCCCATACAACCACCTCCAAATCTTGGTATTCCTCCTTCTCCTCCTTCTCCACCTCTTATTGATCCTTCTATAGCACCTTCTATCTCTCATTGTGATGTTGATGAATCCCCTTATAAGGATGCATGTTTTCTCATCTCCTTCGATGGACCCTCCACTTATTCCAAACCTCCCTAATTTTCCTCCTTCCTCTGTACCATTTCGACATACATGCCATCAATCCTTTCCATATATTATCTATCCCACCATAGTTCATATTAATATCCCCCACCCACCATTGAAAAGAAAGCATGAGCACTATCCCACTCCACCTCATCAAAAGAGAAAACTAAATCCACCTTCTCCACCACCTCTAGACCACTCTTCATCAATTATCTTCACAAAGGAAGTACAAACTTCTTATATGCCTATCACTACTCCCATTCAAGAGATTAGTAGTGGTATTCCTTATGTTACTTATTTAGATAGTGATTCACCAACCTATCCTTGTAAGGAGAATCTATTTGAATCCTTAATTGATATTGTGATGTTGTCCTCGATATTTACAAGATCACTAAAACTCAATCAACATTATGTTCAAGAATATGTTGTACTTGTAGCTACGTCCTTAGCTATTTTTGGGGGAAAAATTCCTAGTACTTCTTTAACAATACTTCCTCTACAAGCCCAACCTCCTTTCCCTTATGATCAAGATTGGGAGACTAATGATCTATTCCAAAATGGACCTTAGAGTAAAAATTTTATTATCTTTATATTAGACTTATTTTATTGAGATTTTTGTATCCCCCCATGCTTTTATGTTCTTGTTAATTAATCTTACTTGGAGGACCCATGTTACCCTTGTAGGCGCATAAATACAAGGGAGATGAATTTGTTGACAATGTTTATATTTGTATCATCACTATTCTATCTATTTGAATTTGAATTTTTAATTTTTGGGGACAATGCAAAGCATTGAGGCATTTAAGCCTCTTCCATGGTGACCCAAAAAAATATCTTCCTTTATGTATCTTTCTTCCTTTATACTTGTAGTCCCACTACACCTAGGGAATGATAACTTTTCACTTAGCAATTCAAAAGATATACATGATTATCATACATTTATAGTGAACCCAAGTCTATGGATTCCTTAGTGTGTAAATTTTAGTGATGTCATATTTCTCATGTAACATCCCTATCCTACATGACATCATTCCATGATTACAAGGTTACATATTTCATCATATAATTTCCCTATTGATGCTTCTTTGTTATGCACCTTTTATTTTTTCTCTCCTTAAAATAACTTTCATTCTTGGAATCATGCAATTATTTTACTTGGGGGGCTTTCACAATGCACACACCCTACTTTCTTTAATTTCAAAAGTATCAAAACTTTATATGCTTCTATTTCAGCTTAGTAGTATATGAGCCACCTAGCATAATACAATTTTCTAGGTCATGGGCCTTCATATGTCCTACCCATTTTGAACATGGTTATCCTAGAACACAACTTGTAGTAACCATGATCAATCAAAATTATGTGTATAGACTGTAGCATGTACAACTTACTAATCATATAGGTTAAATCATTTATCTCTTGCTCTTATTGTTATCTCTTTCTTCTCTTTCTCTCTTTTTGAGTGTTTTTTTTGTGTGCTTTCTTGTTTAAGTGTTTTTCTTGTGTTTCTCTTGTGTATGATATAAAATTTATTTAGCTAACCTATGCATTTGATTAGTCTTAGCATAATGTTCATATTCCATGCAAGATATCTTGTTTTGCAAGTCTTTTTTGTAGGGGCATGTTTGTCTTGGATGGAATATTTTGCATCCTCTACAGTATCCTTTGTAATATGTGTGATTGTTAATTTCTACTTTAGCATTCATTTATTAGTATAGTTCATATATCCACTAAAGTGGGGGAAAATGTAGTGTCAAAAATTGCATACCCTTTCAATTTCACTCTACACAATACATCTTTATCCTTTTGATACAAATATTTTGGTTTCAAAATATTAACACTTGAATTATGCATTTATGCAAAATTCACATTGTTCTCAATCTTTCATGTCCAAATATTTTTAGATGGGAGCATTTCACATGGACATCTGTGCAGCAAGCTAGCATCCTACAAAAATTCATGATTCTAGTGGTCATTGGAATGTTAAATTCTCATGAATTTTTCAAACGTAACAGTCTTGCATGCAATCACATTGAAAAAAATCAACTAGAATCACTTTGCATAGCTCTCAAGTTGAATTTTTAATTACCACAACTCTTCACTAGAAAAGAATTTTTTTTGAAAGTATCAATACAATCACTCACCATTGAAAGCATAGTAAGTTATTCCCAACATACCTTATCACTCTTTGTCCTCAATAGCATTATTGAAGCAACAAAACACTATTCATGGTTCTTTGAAGCTTCAAGAATGGTTCTTTTTGTATCTCTACATAGATATTTCTATTGCATCTTTCATATATATTTTTAGCATAAATATAAAAAACATTGGTTTTCATGGAGGTAGAAATACCAAAATGAGGGTTTGACTGAGGAAAGTCCCTAAACAACCAAACAAAAGCATTTATTTGTTGTATGCATGTCTATTTTGCATTAAAAGAGAAGAAGCAAAAATCTAGTCCTATATTTCTAAACACTTCCTTTTATTTATATTTATTTCCAATAGATTTTAATTGAACTATCATTTTCACTATTTTAGCATTTCTCATTCTGTTTAAATCTGATATGTCTACTATTGTGCGTGTTGGACTTTGTACTTTCAATAGCATATCTATACTAGATGATAACATGTACTAAGGATGTCCTATGCACTAGTTTCCGAGGCTAAGACTCTTTGCAACTTATATAATTATCATCATAACTACTACTCTTCATTTTTTTTAAAGTTTCATTGTAATCATTTATGTGTAGACTATTATTTTCACCAGTTTGTAATAATCTAACATTTAGCCTTGTAATAGATTACTTTAAGTTGTATTTTCTATTTCCATCATTATAAAATGGATAATCTAAATGGTTATTAGGATTGTTGATTCATCCTAATGTATGTGTGGATAATTGACCTTGAGAGTCTTGTATACTTTCAATAAGTTTCATTTTCATACATTAGAATAGTGAGGTTTTATTACATTGATGCTAGACATAGTAAAACCTAACATGTTAAGACATATTATTAGTAGTGTATGATCATGTAAATAATAGGGCCCAATTTAAACTTTAAATGAGTATTGTAGGCAATATGTAGGGCCCTTATACAAAATTCTACATTTTGCATAATGTCTATTAGGGCAGTTTCAACCACATCTAACTTCACTCCCCTAGGATTTTATTTATACATACAAGGAAATAATTTCAAAGCATAAAGGATTGAGTGGTTCTTTATGGGCTTGATCTTTGACATCTTCTATGTAAAAAAATTTCTCATTTTCTGTAAGAAAAAAAAAATTGTTGATAGTCATTCAATATTAATATAATAATTATAATGTAAGACTATAAAGTATATTATTATCAATTATAATTTATTTTTTAATGGTATTATTTTCTAAAATTGTTGAATGTAATATTATTCTAGACTTTATATGACATATCTCAACTAAAGTATAGTATTACAGGGTGTGTGCAAGGCGTTGAGTCCACTTTTTGGCCAAAAAGTGGAAGTGTTTTCTCTGATTTTCAGTATTTGACACATTTGACCTTAAAATTTGAAGCACTTAGAGATGAAATATTTTAAAAAGTCACTAATCATAAAATGTAGTGCTCGGAGTTTAGTTTCCAAATATGTAATTTATTTCAATACCCAAATTGTACAAATTGAGTTTTAATAGGAATTTCTAAAAACCATTGTTTAAAAGTCATTTTTTTTTACCATACCATGCATTACGTAACGACATCCATATTTTGACTTAAATTATCGTATTTTTCTAAATCCTTTTGGGAAAGTTTTATGACTCACTGAAGCTTGCTCTTGATATTTTTTTGTAATTTTTTATTGAATATTTTTTTTTTGTTAAATTTTTATTAGGCAGATTTGTCATTTTGAAAAATCATGTACAAATGCATAAGATGACCTAAACTTATCATTTTTTGTTTTATTTTTTTCAAATTGAAAAGAATTTCTAAGTTTGCTCTTTGTGCAACGCTTGTCAAAATGTTATGTTGATGAAAAGTTATTAAAATAGTAAAAAACCTCGATATTTAAAGTTTATGGACCAATTTTATTAGAAATTAATTGAAAAATAGAAAAAATAATCCAATTGCAAAAAAAATTACATATATTTAAAATACGCATTGTTTCATCTAAAATGGGTTTTAATTTCACAGTACTTTAGGTAAAAGGTCGCCTATATGTCCAAAGTCAAGATTTCTTCGATTGTTAAGGGCTCTCAACTTGCGGTGTCAAACTGTGTCAAGGCCTAGGTTCGCACTTCCAATGTTTTCCTCTCGAACCAAAACCTTGGCAAAACCCACCACAATGCAAAACAAAATTCAAATTTTAAAAAATGGGATCTTGATTATAAAACGGGATCCCGTGCTATAATCGGGATCTTGTTCCCATCCAACAGTATTCCGACCATTGTAAATGGAACGGGATCCTGTTTCATATACGGGATCCCGTTACCTTTACAACGGCTCTGACATTCTATGTCAATGAACGAGATCCCGATTATAGAGCGGGATCCCGCTTATTAATAAACGGGATCCCGTTTTATAATCGGGATCTCGTTTTATAATAAGCCGGATCCCGCTTATTAATAAACGAGATCCCGTTTTATAATCGGGATCCCATTTATTTTATTTAAAAACACTGTGCAAAATTACTATGAAGTCTGCAACTTTGCAACTTCATATGTACGACCGAGAGCACTAAAAATGAATTATTTTTCATAAGTTATTGTATTTACAGGCGATGAATTTGATTTTTGGTTGATTTTATCAAAGGGAGCATCATCTACACCATTTTTGAAGTAAAATTGTGTTATTTTTGTGCTTGTTTGGAGGAACAAAAGGTTTCAATTTGCAATATGGATTCAATTTTTCAAAGGAAGCATGAAGAAAACAATTTTTAAAGTGGAATTGTGGTAGTTTTCTACTTGTTTTGAGGAACACAAGAGGAAGAATTTTGTCGTAATAGGTATTCAACTTCCAATTTGGATTGAATATTTTGAAGTATTTCACTATTAACATTCATTTGTGCTTGAGAATTTTATAATTATGGGAGATAAAAATCGTAATAAGAGAAGAAAGACATTGACTCAAGAAGTTGAAGCAAATAGAGAAAAAGAGAGACAAAGACAAAGAGAAAGAAGAATGAGAATGAAATCAATGAACGATGGTGGAGCAACCAATTCAACAACTATTGAAGATGAAAACATTGAAGATACCATAGTTGTAGATGAAGCTAATTTGCAAGGAGTCAATTTGGAGAAGAATGTGATTATACAAACAAGTCCTACTATGTCTTCAAATCCCTCTTTGAATGTTAAGGAGAATGTTTCAATATGCACAAATCTAGGTATGTCTTCAAATCCACAAGTTAGTGAAATGGTAAATTTGTATGTAGAAGTTTTACAAGATGCTGGATATAATGATGTTGGCATTGACTATATTCAGAGAGATGAAAATTTTATAGAACTTGTTGAAAACAAAAAAGAAAAATCTTTTGTTGCAAATGAAAATCAAAATGATCATTTTCTTGAAAATGAAAACAAAACCTATATTTTTGATGAAAATAAAAATGAAAATGAAAACTGTTTTGTTGATGAAAATGAAAATGAGAACCATTTTGTTAATGAAAATGAAGATGAAAATGAAAATGAAAACGTTTTGTTGATGAAAATGAAAATGAAAATGAAACCATTTTGTTGATGAGAAAATGAAGATGAAATGTGAAATGAAAATGAAGATGAAGATGAAAATGAAGATGAAGCGTCTAGAATGTGATGTTGAATTTAATGGCTTTTTAAAATTGGGAAGTGGTGTTTTAGATGAAATCTTACAATCCTCAAATTTCTTGGAGACAAAATAAGAATACATGCAGAATAGAGAATAATAACCAAATTTTTATTGTGAAATTGCATTTTCAATGTCAACTAATGATGCAGGTGGTGAAATGCAAAATGAGAGAAGTAATGAAAAGGTTAGGCACATGTTAAACCAAAGAAAAAGATCAATCATTGGTTATGCAGTTGGGTACACAAAAACTCAAGAGGTGGAAATGTTTCAGAATTTGTCACACTTGGACTGGTGAGGCACTTCCACCTTGAATCTTAAAAAAAGTCAGTATTATGAAATTTAGAATTTTGAATCTAGTTTCCAAATATGTAAATTATTAAAATACCCAGTTTATAGAAATTAAATTTTGATAAAGATCTATAAAAACCACTTTTTAAAAGTCCCTGTTTTTTAACCATACCAAGCAAGTGTACGGACAACACTTTTTGACACAAATAAAATTATTTTTATAATTCCTTTTAGGAAAAGAGAGCTAACAACATGAAGTTTGGGCTGAATTTTTTTTTGTAATTTTTGGTTGAATATTTTTTTTTTAATTAATTTTTTATTGGCCTTAATTGATGTTTTTTCAAATCAACGTGTACGAACAACATAATTGGACCTAAACAAAATATTTTTTGACTCTTTTTTTTTCATTATGTAGAGAATTGTCTGAAGTTTGGGACCATATAATTTTTTTTACAAGAAACTCAACCAATAAAAAGTTATTAAAAAACCAAAAAAACCTGATCTTTTAAGTTTAAGGCCTAGTTTGCTTAGAAATTAATTAAAAAATAGCAAACGTAATCCAATTTTAACAAAAATTATATCTAGAAAGTATACATTGTGTTCTCTAATGGGTTTTAATTTTATAGACTAATTCAGAAAAAAAAGTCCATCATCTATGTTGTCAAAGTTGGACATTATTCTTCAATTTTCCTTAATTTTTAAGTTGCAGGTCAAAAGCTAAGGCTCAGATTGCCAAGCCTTTCCCAAGCCTAAAACCGGGGCTAGATTTGGTGTGGGAGATCAACTTTTAAATAACGTGTATGCGTTATACAAACGCGTACGCGTTATATAAATGAAACGCGTATGCGTTATTTAAATGAAACGCGTATGCATTATTTAAATGAAACGCGTACGCATTTCATAACGCATACGCATTTCATAATGCATACACGTTACGTTTTGCCCGTTGCGAGACCGCAACGCGTACGTGTTATGAAACGCGTACGCGTTTGTAAA